>PVKS010013247.1:0-51202 GCA_004027875.1 Aplodontia rufa | reverse complement strand
ATGTGGCACATCCACATGTGGCCTTCTTGTACTCGTCATCAGAATGCCCCTGTTCCTTCAGGCTTCTAGTACTTTTTTTTTTTTTTTTCAGCTTCACATCAATTTTATTAGAACAAACACAACCTCAGATCAGAACAACTAGTACTTTTTAATGCAGCACATACTGATTAGCATGATCTTCAGATTTCATCAGACCTTTGGTTGAATTTAAAGAAGGAAGATTTCTACTTGTAACTGTATTACTTTCTCACCAAAATCATGATGACACACATGTCTGGATTTTCTTAGGAATTCTGTGACCTCTGACCTTTGCTCATGCCTATTCAGATCTGGCATGCATCCAAAAAGCAAGCAAGTTTAAAACTAAGGGATTTCTCTTTATTAATGATGAAATCTGATGGATTAAGTTCAAGGGCAGGAAAAGAATTTCCCATTAACTGATTCTGCATTTTGGACTTAACAATTAAGTCCACAATTTTTCACAGAACATTCACTGTTGACTTCCATCTTTAAAACAGAAACATGCCTTATGTTCAATAAGAGACAGCTGGTTTTCCTGATCTAGAGATAAACCTAATGAAATAAAGTTGGATCTAAAATCCAAAGCTTACAAGGGGCAGTTATTCATTATTGTACTGATTAAGGGATAATTATTCAATCATGTAGAAAAGCCTTGGGCAGTTGGTAATGACTGATGTTATTTGGAAATTGCAAATAGCATTCAGTTATTTATTTTACCTTATTTTTTAGGTAGTTTGACAATGGATTTAAAGAAACACTACCGTGCTGATTAAGAACAGACATTTTTAGCTCATTAACATTATGAAAACCTTTCTTTGCCTTTAACATAAAGTTTATCTAGGGTGAAATGTACTTTTGATTTGCATTCAGAAAATTTGAGAATGGATCAGAACAGGAAGATAGAGATTTTTTGCAGTTTCTTCTTTAAAATATTTTAAACATCTTTAAAATTAAGTGTGGTTAGTGCTTTGTAGCAGTATTCTTTACCCTGAGACCTCGATAAACATTACAGTACACTAGTTAACTGAACAGTGCTCCAGAAACGTCAAGGGGAGAGTAAATCGCTTCCTTTTCTGAAGCCAGCTTCTCAGGCACAAGATGGATTACACTGAACTTTGCCAAATTGCATCTTTCCTACTTACAGCATTCCTGTGCCCTTATACAGTGAAACTAGTCATAAGCACTGTAGTTTAAAAAAAATTTTTAAAAATCAGCAAGTGTTTAATGACCAGTTTTGTTCTTTATCAGAAGATAGAAGAGGTACAGAGGTCAGTACAGTTGAACCTGGGTGGTCCCTGGAGGGGCAGATACCACCTGCCCGCCACAGGAGGCGCACTTCACCTCTGGGAAAGCCTTTCAGTGAATTTCTTGGCCCTTCCTCTCACATATAGCAATGGTATAGTCTATGTGACTTTTTCATTTAATGACTTTTCATTGACAATTTTTTTATGTATTTGCCAACAACATGTTGCTTTGAAGCATGTATACATAGTGAGATGACTTAATTGAGCTAATTTAAGTATTACCATATATATATATCACTTTTGTGGTGATAGCACTGAAAATCCATTATCTTACCAATTTTCAAAAATATAATACATTATTATTAACATAGTCACCATGTTGTATGATGAATCTCTTGAACTTTTTCTTCTAAGTTAACTGAAATTTTGTATCCTTCAGATGACATCTTCCCAATCCCTGTCCCCAGACCCACAATCCCTGGTAACCACCATTCTATTCTGTTTCTGAGACCAAACTTTTACACTCTACATGTGAGTGACATCATGCATTATTTATCTTTCTGTGCCTGGCTTATTTCACTTAACATAATAACCTCCTTGTTTTCCCAAATGCCAAGATTTCTCTCTTTTTGAGGTTGAATAATATCACATTGTGTATATGTATCACATCTTCTTTATTTGTCTCTTAAAAGGACACGTGGGCTGATTCCTTATCTTGACTATTATGAATAGTGTTGCAGTGAATATAGGAGAGAGAGGTATCACTTTCACACAGTAATTTCATTTCCTTTGCATATATACACAGTAGTGGGATTGATGGATCATTTGGAAATGCTATTTTTAACTTTTGAGGGCCCACCGTACCATTTTCCATAATGGGTATACTAATTTATATTCCCACCAGCAGTGTCTAAGGGTTCTCTTTTCTCTACATTCTGATACTTGTTATCTTTTATCTTTTTGATAATAGTCATCTTAACAGGTATCAGTTGACATCTCATTGTAGTTTTAGTTTGAATTCTCTAACAATTGTTGATCATGTTTTTTATTTTCCTGTTGCCTATCTGTATGTCTTCTTTTAAAATAAGTCTACCTAGATCCTTTGCCCATGTTTTAATCAGGTTATTTGTTCTGCTGTTGAGGAGTTCCTTATATGCTTATATGTTTTAAATATTAACCTCTTATCAGATGTATGCTGTGCAGTATTTTCTACCATTCTGGTCAGTCGTCAGATGATTCTCTTGATTGGCAGGAGCAAGTTCAACCTTTTTGTAACCTGGAGAAACTGTTGCTATTTGGGTGAGGCCCAGTGGGTAAAGTAGGAGTTGTGTAGTCACATCAACAGTGTCAAATACAAGCTAATTATTTTTCGTAAGTTAATTAAGTCTTACATGCCTCCAGTTTCTCCATCATTAAAATACAATAATGAAGCACCTAATTCACTGTATTGAAATAAGGTTTAAATCATGCACGTGTGTGTGTGTGTCTTCTCGTGCACTATGATATAAAGCTCTGATAAGTCAGTGAGAAAAGCACAAACAACCCAGTTTTTCAAAAGGAGAACAGCTTTAACAATTATTGAAAATAAGGCATAAAATGGACAAGAAACATAGCAATAATGTTCTCCATCATCACACAAGAAGATGCTAATTAAAATGACACTGCTGTACTACCGTGCCTTCACAGTGGCTAAAACAAAATAACAATGCCAAGTATTGTCATGGATGTGGGAGCTCCATTTGCTGGTAGGTAAATTAATACCCCCACTTTGGAAAAATGTCAGTGTCTATGAAAGATGCACATATGCCAACCCTCTGACTCAGTAATTCCACTGCTAGGTGCGGATACCCAAGAGGGACGAGTGCTTGTATCCACAATGACATCTACGAGAATGCATATGGCAGCCTTCTTCACAATAGTCTAACCCAAATGTCGCTCATCAGGAAGGAAAAAGCATAATATTTATACTTGTTGAAGTTCTAGCTGCTTGAAGGAAAGAACAGAGAGTTGTGCTGAGTAATAACATGGATAATCTCATCGACATAGTAAGCAGTGACTGAAGCCAATGCACATTTCCTTTAGAAAATAAAACGGCAGGACACTTTCTAAGTGTTTTATAAATTTAGAACTAATCTTCAGATTTTGCTTAAAAGGCTGTGCTTTATTCCCATCAAATACTATGTCTACGTTCTGTCCATATTCTTAGAGCACTTTTAAGGCCCTTCAATAACTTGCTAAGCATCAGTGAGAATAGATTATTCGGTGTAGGAAAACCCAGATGCTTCCTATGATCACACCACTAACAGTTGCTGAATCTCAGATTCAAATAGCCCTGTTGTTCCTCCTAAATTCCTTCTTTATGAAGCCAATAGATAATCAGCCGCTCATACCTGATCAGAGTAGTTGAGATTTTGCAAGTTTTTGTTCTTTCAGTTCTTACACTGTTAGGATAAATCTTCCTTATATAATAACTGGAAATTGGTTTATAATGAATATCAAGACAAGTGTTATGGAATATAATCCAAAACATTTTTAAATCTTACTTAAGCAAGTGTCACTCTGAGTTACCATTTTTTTAAGAGAGAGAGTGATAGAGGGAGAGAGAGAAAGAGAGAATCCATTTTATTTAATTTTTTGTGGGGCTTTTGTTGCTCTAACACTTCATTGTGCATGTGGTGCTGGGGTTTGAACCCATGTCTTCGCACATGCCAGGCAAGCACCAGAATCACTGAGCCACTGCTCCAGCCCCTTGAGTCACCATTTGATATACAGGATATAGTAACTTTAGGAAAATTCAGTTTCAAAACTTATTTTCAAATATTTTGTGTGAGCTTATTTAAAAGTTGATGTGTTTTTAAATAACTGAAGCCTCATTTAACACACGCACAAGTAACCTGGAACATGATTTACTACAAAACAAAGCTATATTCAACTCTACAACTAAAAACTTTAGCAGAGGAACATACATAGTGAGCTATGCTAACAATATTTTAAGAGCAAATCAAATAATATGTGGAGTGCAAACATATTTTTGATCCTGTCCTGACATGCATAATATTTCCTAAAAAATGTTATAAAGAAAAGATATGAGGTTAACTATGTAAAAATTGCTACTTCTTAGATAAGAGAATGCCTAAGGGGCTTGGGACTGAACTTGTATAAAGACCAGCGGTATTACATCTGACTAGGATAACACAAGGCCCTGGATTTGGTCCCCAGAATTGAGGAGGGAAAAAAAGAAAAGAAATAAATAGAATGAAAAAGAAAGAGAAAAAGATGCCAACTGTGCCTGTTTGTTCAGATTTGTTTATTTAGATTAATTTCTACTTGGCTGCCCCAGGAATTCTTTTACTTTAATTTAATGATAAAGCATGATGGCCATAATTTCTTTATGTTTAAACAAGTGTAATTTAAACTTAATTTGTTTGGCAATCTGATTCTACTAGAAAGTTTTATTTTATACATATGATTTAAATCAAATTAAATATAAATCTGATTTTCCCTCAGTAGTCCAAAAAGGTAGCTACTATTACCCATGCTTTAATATACAATGAAACAGATTCTGAGAGATTGAGTGAAATTCTTATCTGGCTCTTTCCTCAAGGTGTCCTCAGTTTATCTAAACAACCCCTAATACAGGTTTGCTGTTGTTCATGAAGTCATAAACTACTCTTTATAAACATATATCATCATCAGCTTTAGATATGTCAGAAATTTAGATATTCATGGGAAATATAGACACTAGCTAGATAAGAAGTCTGAACCATAGGACGTGGATGCATAGAGGTATAGACTTGTTCTTGAACACATAAGAGGGTAAAATCACTCAGACTATGTGGAATGAGAGGAATGCTTATCAAAAGATGAATCTCTGGGGCTGGAGCAGTAGCTTAGTGGTTATGGCACTTGACTGGCGTGTGCAAGAATGGAGGTTCAAACCCTAGCACCATGAACACAATGAAGTGTCGGAGCAACAAAAGCCACATGAAAAACTAAATAAAATTGATTCTTTCTCTTTTTCTCACTGTCCCTCTATTTTTTTAAGACAGTGATGAATCTCTTCGATACAAGTTTATAATAAATGTCAAAAGAACAGGTGTCCATATTCCATATCTCCTAGACAGAGAAGGACTGGTAAGATAGATTCTGGAACTAGGAGAGTACAGGGTATCAGCTGCATCTGTCACTCAAGTGGCTGCTGAGAACTCTTAGCAAGAGTATTTTCATTAGCTTTTGATAAATTAGATATAAGGAAGTGGAAACAATTGTGTTGTCTAATACTGAAGCCACTAGCCACCCAAGGCTATTGAGCACTTAGAACGTGGCTGCAATAGGTTAAGATATACTCAAAGTATAAAATATACACAGGATTTCAAAGACTTGGTATAAAAAAAGAGAATGGAGCCAGGTGTGGTGGCATATGCCTGTAATTCCAGTGGCTCTGGAGGTTGAGGTACGAGGATCATAATTTCAAAGTCAATCTCAGCAATTTAGGCCCTGAGCAACTTAGTAAGACCCTGTCTCAAAAAATTAAAAGGGTTGGAGATGTGGCTCAGTAGGTAAGCAACCTTTGGGTTCACTCCCTTGTACCAAAAAAAAAAAGTTGAAAACATGTCATTAATCACTTTTCATGTTGTTTACATGCTGAAATGACATATATATTGAATAATGTAGTAGCTAGAAATATTGTTTTAGTCAGCTTTTTCACTGCTGTGACTGAAAGACCTGAAGAACAATTAGAGGAGGAAAAATTTATTTTGGAGCTTAAAGATTCAGAGGACTTAGTCCATAGACTCAGACTCCGTTCTTTGGGGCCTGAGATGAGGCAGAAAATCATGGCAGAAGAGTGTGGAAGAGGAGAACATGTTGGGACTTGGCACCAGGAAGCAGAGAGAGCTCCACTCAACAAGGACAAAATATGGACCCCCCAAAGGCACACCCTCAGTGACCTACTCCCTCTGGTCACACCCTGCCTGCCTGTAGTCACCACCCAGTTAATTCCTATTACAGGATCAATGCATTGATTTGGTTAAAACTCTCATAACTCAATCATTTTGTTGCAGGGACGGATGAGACAGAAACCCAAGGAATTCTAGGAAGCAGTTTTATTCAAAGCTGTGCAGCTTGGTCCAGGGACCATGGGTGTCTCAAGTGCTCGACCCTGAGTTTGAAAACGCTTACAATTTTATACTCAGAGGGAGGTTCCATAACTATTAATTAATATTTCTTTTCCTTTTTGACAAGCCAGACAGCGATTTAACAAGTTTTTACAGAAATAAAACCTTTAGGACAAGGTTCTCTCTCTGGGGTAAAGGCTCAGCCCATAACTCTTATAAGTTAGATAAGCACAGCTCAAAGCTTCGCTGTCCCAGAGGAAGCTACAAGCCACAGCCCACCTCAGTGCAAGCTAACTTCTGTGCAGCTCATGTAGATACCTTGGCAAAGATTTCACTCATAGGAGCCAGTTGAGCTAGTTTAAAGTTACATGTCACCATAATTAGGGGCAGGGTCCTGAAACCTCTTCCCCAGCCTCCTTCAATTTCACCTCTAACCTTCTTTGCATTATTTCACACATGAGCTTTTGGGTGACACCTCAGATCTATACCATAACAAATATAAAATTATGTGTGTGATCATATTTTGTGGCTTACATTTATTTCTATTGGATAGCACTAGTATGCACTATTCTTTTAAAAAGTTTTATTTGAAAAAGAAGATGGCAGAGAGTATCTAGATAGAAATGCAAGGTCAAGAGGGAGGACTTCTAAACTTGTCAGTGGACCACAGAGAAGGAAGAGGTTGAAGGTAAGATTAGAGTTTGAGTAATGGGGTGTGATGCCTAAGAGGAGGGACTGGGGAGTCAGCTTTGCTTAGAAGAAGGCATCCAATCTTCTGAACTGTGACCAAAAAGGAGTTGAGAATAGGTATGAATGTAGATAAATCTATAGACAAAGGGTACAGAACGAAAGTTGAAGGCACGTGGTGTATAAAAAAAACCTTCGGTTTAATAGATCATGTCAATTAAAACGAGGAGGGATTTGTGTGATCAATTAGAATTCTTTGTGTTTAAAAAAAAAGAATTCTTTGTGTTTAGGATTATATCTCTCTTTGTCACAAAGTTTATATTATGCAGGAATTTGTTAAGATAATTAATAATGGAGGCCCATACCTGATTTAAATATGAAGTGCTCTTCTTGATACAAGTTATGCTTTTTTGCAGGAGAGTTTGATGCTGTGCAGAGCCCTTCCACACCTATCAAAGATCTGGATGAGAGAACATGTAGGAGTTCTGGGTCAAAGACTAGAGGAAGAGGCCGGAAAAACAACCCCTCCCCGCCTCCCGACAGTGACCTGGAGGTAAGCCTGCTTATTCCTCAGAGCAAAGAATCATACTGTTTTCACTCCCTTACTCTTCCATTAAATTTCACAATTAAAGAAATGACCATTACAATCACAAATTAAAATCAATAACAACTCAAAAGTGATAATGCTTTACAAATTCTAAGGCCTGAGATAATTGCATCTTTTGATCCAAATTAGCACAAAGAGAAATTTTAAAAATAAAACTGTTTCGTGGGCAGTTTCCTGAGAGCACTACATCTGGTAGGACTAAAATAATGAAAGACTTACGTGTGAGTTAAAACACTTCAAAAGATAAAGTAATCTATATGGAAAAGAAAGGTCATTTGAGGTTAGGAAAATGTCAATCATTTGATAAATGTATTAAAATCGTTAAATTTGTGAAAATTTAAAATTATATCACTTTTTTACTTCAGAGCTCTTTTGATATTTGCTTATACTAAAGTTTCATTTTTATTACAAGACATCAGATGATACTGTTTTTAATCATAATATGTTCCTTCTTATGCAACCTTGTGCATCAACTGGGAAAAAAATTTGATTTCCAGATTTACTACAAATCAATAATAGATATTGTGCCTCCTCATAAGAGATGATTTCCTTTACCTGAATAATAGCAGCAGATTTAAATGCCTTCAAATACCTGGCAGGTAATATGACCAGGCTAGGGATCCCAGCACACCATGGCAGAGGGGAGCATTGGTGCATTCTAGGGGATCTGCCATCTCTGCAGTGCGGTAGTGTCACCCAGACTGGACCCAATCTCAAGTTTCTCTGCCACAGTCATAACCCTGAAGTTTGATAAATCTCCTGATTTTGAAATGTTGATGAATAATTTGAAACCTTTCCAAACTCTGCAGGTTAAACATGTTCACTGACCTAATCTGACCCAAGGGTCTACACTTTTCAATTTCTGTTTAGGGATTACTCATAGATTCTTTTAAATATTTTGAACACTGATTTATTTGTGTAAGTTGCAAAATTCCATGAATCCATGAAATACAAAACTTTATAATACATAGAGGTTAAGCACACTTCTATTATAAAGTCTGAATGTCTCTCTCTTTTTTTTTTTTTTTTGGTATTATCTACCAGTAAAAGTTTGGATGAATTTATGAAGATTAAAACATCGGACTTTAAACTTATTATCACTTGTATCACTCATGTTCTCACTTTACAGGATTTAGAGTTTGCATATTAAAAATAATAGTGGAGGGGCTGGAGCAGTGGCTCGGTGGTTGTGGTGCTTGCCCAGCGTGCACAGGTACACAGGTTCAAACCCCAGCACCCACGTACACAACTTAAGTGTCAGATCAACGAAAGCCAAGTGAAACACTCAATAAAAATTGATTCTCTCTTTCTCTCCCTCTCTCTCTGTCTCTCACTGTCCTCTCTTAAAAAAAAAAATAGTGGAATAGAATAATTTTCTGTAAAACACTATCAAGACTATACCTGAAAATGAAGGGAGATATTTTCAGATATTATCTATTTGTGTAGAGGTTTCTGTTTTCTTTAAACTTTATGATTTTTTGATACTGATTTTTTTGTCCCCTCAGCGCGTGTTTGTTTGGGATTTGGATGAAACCATCATTGTTTTTCATTCACTGCTCACAGGGTCTTATGCACAGAAGTACGGCAAGGTAAGAAATCAAGATATTACCCCAAGAAATCTTTTTTTTTTTTTTTAAGAAAGAGAGAAAGAACAAATTCTATTAGTTTTTCATCTGGCCTTTGTTTTTCTGATACTTATTTGCATATGTGGTGCTGGGGTTCAAACCTGGGTCCTCCCATATGCCAGGCAAGCGGTCCTACCACTGAGCCACCACTCTAGCCCTACCCCAAGAAATCTTGTTGGAATTTGTTTTATCCAAAAATCAAGGGCTACTTAGAAATACCTTAAGTGTTTTATTGCAGTATGTCCAATCTTCTTTTTATTAGTTCCACTGGTTTATTGTTCTTTAATGTAAGCTGACACATTTTATGAAGCTAATGAGTAGGTGCATTCTTCATGATGACTTTCAGCTTTTTTTACCAAGACCAATTTCTTACTCTTGTATAATTATTTTAGAAAAATTATAAATCAAACTAGACTTTCAAGTATTACAAAATTGTACATTATTCCCTATTAAGGGAATTTTAAGAAATTGAACAAATTTGTTTTACGAACTGTTACTATAGTGTGCAACTTTGAAACAAGCAGTCATTTTCTGTCTGACACATTTTATGGATTTGTGAATGAAAGCATGTTTCTGTAACCTGAGTGAGCAACTTAACTGTGAAATGGGGCCAACACCCCCTCAGGTATGCTGGATCAGTGACAGAGGATCTTCTTCTCTTTGTTCCCCTGCCTTTCCCTCCTGCTTTCGTGGAACCAGGGCTTGGACCCAGGGGTGCTTAGCCATTGATCCACATCCTCAACCTTTTTTTGTTTTGCATTCTGAGACAGGATCTCACTAAGCTGCTAAGGCTGGCTTTGAACTTGAGATCCTCCCGCCTCAGCCTCCTGCCCCACTGGGATAATAGGTGTGCGCTACCACCAGGCTCATAGCTTCTTATAACAGGGTGTTAGACACCTGTGTGAGTGCTGCTCCCAAGATTGATGCCGCAGCAATGCACCTCTTGGCTGGAATCATGAATTTTTAGACCATTACTGTTTAAGTCCTTGACAATGTAGGATTCATAATCCAACCAGAGTCAATTGAGAACATCCTGACCTGATTTTGACTGCTGTACTCAAAGTGAGATAGAATTTGATTCCTTTACATATCACACATGCATATGAATGTTTAGCATCACACTAGTTGGTAATGTTTCATGTCAGCTCAATACACAGTTTTTAGCAGTTAAGTTTTGTCTTCTAGTCAAGTAATGATGAATTGCATTCAAGCAAGTCTTCCTGAATTGCACTTTGGGTGAATCTATGTTATTTGTTTTTGAATGTAGTAATAGATGTTTCGTATCTGCTGAACAAATATGAAAATCATGTACAAAAAGGTCTCTTACCCCCCTTATCACCATTTTTTTTAAGAGAGGGACAGTGAGAGACAGAGAAAGAGAGAAACAACTTTAGTTTTTCACATGGCCTTAGTTGCTCCAACACTTAGTTGTGTATGTGGTGCTGGGGTTTGAACCCGGTCCTCGTGCTTGATAGGCAAGCACCGAAACCGCTGAGCCACCACTCCAGCCCCCCTTGTCACCATTGTCTAAGCAGTTGTCTCTAAAGTGGGATGAACATTTGTGCAGCAGGTAAATAATACTCTACTGAGATAAGGAAAGGAAACACTCGAATGTACATATGCCTATTTGCATCTTGTATTTCATTTTATTAGCTCTTTCAAAATGGACATACTTCACATATATCTTTTCTTAGTTTGAACTGGTATAACAAATCACCCACACACTGTGTGGCTTAAGCAACAAACAATTATTTCTCACAGTTCTAGAGGTTGGGAAGGCATGTTCTAGAGAAAATGTCAGCATGTTTGGTTCTGGTGAGGGCCTGCTTCCTGGTTTACCAGTGGCTGTCTCATGCTGTGATCTCATATGGCAGAGAGCAGAGAAGAAAAAAAAAGCAAGGTCTTCTGTCTTTTTATAAGGGCACTAGTCCAATTCAGGAGGTCTCTAACCTCATAACCTAAATATCTCCCAAGATCATTACCATGGAAGTTAGAATTTCAACATATACATTTTGGGAGGTCACAAAGATTCAGTCTACAGCTTACCTGCATGTGCTGTCCAGTTTTGCATCACTGTGACAAAGTATGTGAGATAACCAACTTAGGAGAGGAGGAAAGGTTTCTTTTAGTTCTTAGTCTCAGAGGTTTCAGTCCATCATCACCTGGCCCCATTGCCTTTAGACCTGTGGGAAGGCAGCCCATTATGACAGGGAGTGAGTGTATGGTAGAGCTTACCTCATGGCCGTTGGGAAACAAAGAAAGGGAAAGAAAGGGGCTAAAGTCCCAATGTCACTTTTGAGGACATGCCCCCAATAACCTAAATTCCTTCCACTGGGCCCCACCTCTTAAAGGTTCCCCCATCTTTCAACAGTGTCACAGGCTGGCAACCAAGCCTTTACTTGGTTTGTGTTTCCTGTAATACGTGGGCTTTGGGGAGTACTTACCTAAACCTTAACACTGCATGTTACAATTAAAATGTATATATGTAGTATTTAAGTAAATTACATAATTTTGGGGTACATACACTTCAAATTCTACTACTGGTGGAGTGTACAATCTAAAATGTTTCCAGAAAATAATCTAAAGGAATTCTTCTGAAAGAGCATTGACTTACCAGAAATAGCCAGTAAATCTGTTGAACTCATTGCATTATTTGTGTATAGCTAAGTTTCACATTAAGACAAGTGTTTAAATAACCTACCTTGAACACATGCTGTAGATAAAGGTCCTTTCAAACCAGTCACCATTAGGGGCCATACCTAAATCTAATGTTCATGTTGTTCCCCTTGTGCCAAGTCAGTGGTAGAGATCATATTTTTTTAATAACCTTTAAAATTTTAACATATTTCCTTATTTCAAATCCTTATTCTTTGGGGGGAATTTTGAGCTATAGTAATAATATCATTTGGACCCAAGGCAATGAATAAAGAGCATGGTAAAAATGTCACCATATGTTTGCTTTCTTTTTCGTGCTATAGAGCAGTGAAGCTGCTTTTCCCAGTTGACTCATAAACTGGATCTAGGAGCAATTCCAAAAGCAAAGTTCTCAGACTCTCCTAGCAGAGGTACATCACTGATGTAAACCTGTCCCTCCCTGGATGACCACCTGGCTGTGCAGTGCACATGTTTCATTATTTCAAAGTGTTGTCTTGAAAATTTATTCAAATCCAAAATAGAAACATTCTCCATGCTTCCAGAAGGAAAAAAAAAAAAAAAAAACTAGCAGGTTATACCAAAAGGGTAGAGCAAAGTGAGGGGAAGAAGGCAGCTAACCAGTATTTACTACTCATGGTGGGCCAGGCACTGGGCACCACATGGTGTCAAGGACAGGTTGTTCTCCCTCTTCTGTAGATAGGAAAAGCCATAAAATGGGCACACATTTGCACAGTCAGCCAGGGGCATGGAGGAGTCCTGGGGCCCTGGACTACCTGACCCCAGAGAAAAGCCATGTTCTTCCTGCTATAGCATGTCACACTGCATAGACAATCAATCAACCAGGAATGCAACACATAAAGAATGTTTCCCAAAAATAGAGGTACCTTGCAAGTGGGGTGTGAGTTCTCCTTTCAATTGTATTAACTTTAATTATCTTCTTTCAGACCCTGGGATAAAAAAAAAAAACTAAAGAAAAGTTCAATAAAATAGAGTGTAGCAGACAGTACTGAGACCTAGAGGTGGTGCAGAATATGAAAATAGTCCTGCTGGAAGATAAGTTCACATTTATCAATCTGGGTAGCCTGTGTTTACATTTCAGAAGCAGCAGGGTGGTGTTAAGAGCCAGGGCTTTTGAGCCAGATAAAGTTAAGTTTGCGAATGCAGTTCTAGTGCTTACAGCTTTCTGACTCTGGCAAATTGCTTAATCCCTGGGGGCTCGAGCAGTGGCTCAGCGGTTACAGCGCTTGCCTGGCATCTAGAGGACGTGGGTTCAAACCCCAGCACCACGTACACAACTAAGTGTCAGAGCAACGAAGGCCATGTGAAAAACTAAATAAAATTGCTTCTCTCTCTCTCTCTCTCTCTGTCTCACTATCCCTCTCTGTTTTAAAAAAAAAATTGCTTAATCCCTGAGTCTCACTATCTATACAATGGGATAACAGCATCACTGGCAAGCAAGAATTAAAGCTGTAGCATGTTTAGAGGTTTAGCAGAGTATTCATTGTGAATGAGCACTTGAAGACATTGCAGATGCTATTAGTAACTTTCAGAACCCTGATCCCACTTAATTTTCAGTTACTCTGCTGTCATTTTTTTGTGATACGTGTTTTATGGATGAGGAAAGTGGGGCTGTGAGGGCTTAAGTAACTCGACCAAGGTCGCAGATAACAAATGCTGGCACACATACTGGAAACCAGGTCAGTCTCAGGAGCAGTCTGTGTTCTTTGCGCGTGCCCCTGCTAGGGATCTGGTAGAATGGACCATATTGGACAACGATTTTACTCAAAGTAATTTAAATAAATTAAAATGTAAGATGTTTTACAGCTATTTTTTCCTAATCAAAGTTATAATTACTCCTATTTCCATGAAAGACAATTGACATTGCCTAATTTATTGAATTATTTATATTTTTCAAAAAATCACTATCAACTTTTTTCTTCATCTTGGTAAGGAAATGGATATTGCCTTTTAGCCAATTAGATGTTATTAACTTGACCTGTTGAGGTATAGCTCAGTAAGAGACATTAAACCAGGCTCATCTGATGAAGCTTGGACACAGGAAGCTGAGGGCTTGTTTTAAAGGGAACAGAGAATGGCTTTGGCGAGTGAAAATAGTGAACTAGCCACGGGAGCGCCTAGACAGACTGCGTCCACCAGCAGGCATTTCTTAGCACAGCCATGCTTCCGGAACTCATGGAGCTTACAAACAAACAAACTTGTTTCAGGTAGCCATAACTGCTGTGAAGACAATAAATCTGGGTCATATAGAGTGACTGACTAAGGAGGCATCATTGCTACAGAGACCTGTATTACAAGGATTCACGCAGACTTTGGGGAAAGAGAGAAGAGGAAGAGCCTTCCGACAGGGGCACAGAGGGCCCTGAGGCAGTGTTCCAAGAATGCAAAGTCCCCGTGTGGTTAGAATATTGTAAACAAGGGTGAGACTGACAGGAAGTTAGAAGGGACAGGGCAGGTAGGGCTTGACCTCAGTGGTAAGGTACTAGGGATTCTGTATCGCAGTGAAAAGCTGTTGGATGGTGTTAGGCAGAGTTGGGACATGATGGTTTATAATTGCCTGCTAGGTGGAGAATGGCTTTTAAAGGAATAAGGGTGGACACATGCTAACCGTTTAGGAGCTACAATGTGTAAGAAACAGGGTAGCTTAGACTGGAAGGGTGCTTCTCAGCCTTCACTGTGAATTACAGTACCCCGCAGGGCTTGCTAAACACACAAGGTGGATCTCTGCCCCAAGAGTTTCTAATTCAGTAGATCTGGGATGGGCTCTAATAAATTGCATCAGGAACAGATTCCCAGAAAACTGATGACCCTGGACCATGTTTCAAGAACCACTAGAATATTTTCCAAACTTTTCCTCTTAGGGAAACTAGTTCTAGGACATGTTAATTAGTAGTTTTAAGGAAAGTCCACGGTCAAATTAATTTGAGGAACGCTTAAATTTTATGTCCGTTCAGTAGAAATTACCATATTAAAAGTCCTGCAATGTTTTAAAGAATTCTCTATCATCAGATTTAATCCATCAGTCCCGTAATGCCTCAGTACAGGCTTTGAGGATTGACTGAAATTAGGTCATTCTGGTGATTAGTTGACAATTCAGGACCTTTCACTGCTCATGGTAAAAGTAACCAGGACCATTATTTCTGGAACATTTATAATATTTAAAGCTATCTATGCTTGAACTTATTATGAATTCTCAGTCATTTTCATTTCTTAGCTCCATTTTATTTCTACAGTGTGATTTTTAGAGTGTAGCATTTTGCTATATATAACAGTGATATTTCATGTTTTTTGGTCAGAGAATTCTTTTTTAAAACTTTTCCACCACATTTTTTGTTGGTGCATTATAGTTGTACAGAACGGTGGAATTTCTTATTACATATTTATACATGCACACAATATAATAATTTAATTTGACCGATAGCCCTCCCCAGCACTTCTCCTCTTTCTCCCCACCTCCCACTCCTGGTCACTTTCCTTTATTCTACTGGTCTCCCTTGGCTTTTCATGCTGTGGCCCCCTGCCATTCTTTTCCTTTATCCTCCCTAGCTTCCACGTCTAAAAGCCAGCATAGGACCCTTGGCCTTCTGAGTTTGCTTACTTCGCTTAACATGATAGTCTCAAATTCCATTCATCTTCTTGCAAATAATATAGTTTCATTTCTCATTATGGCTGAACAAAACTCGTCTGTGTCTGTATACCGCATTTTCTTCATCCATTAATCTGTTGATGGATACCTAAGTTGCTTCCATAGTTTGGCTATTGGGAACTGTGCTGCCTTAATCGTGGTAATGCATTCATCACTACAGTATGCCAGATTTAATTTCTTCGGATAAATATCTAGCAATGCTATAAGCTGTTTCACATGGTAGTTCCATACCTAGTCTTTTGAGGAATCTCCATACTGATTATTATAGTGACTATTCTAATTTACAGTCCCACAAACAGTGTGAAAGTGTTCCTTTTGCTCCACATCCTCTTCAACATTTATTTTTGTTTGCATTTTTGATGACCACCATTCTTCTTGGTGTGAGATGAAATCTCAGTGGAGTTTTGATTTGCTAATGACATTGAACATTTTTTCATATATTTGTAGGCCATTCATATTTCTTTTGAGAAGGTCAATTCACTTCCCTTTGTATTGGGTTATTTGTTTTTTGGTGTTAAGTTTTTTGAGTTCTTTATATATTCTGAATGTTCATCTTAGCTAAAGAATTCTTTATACACACGATATATTACAGAGCATTTTTAATCAAAACACACGAAGGCAGAGCAGCTCCAGGTGAATGGAAGTGATGAAGGGCTGGAGAGACCCCATTTTCCCCACACACCCAGTTCCCTCTTCCATCATTCTCTGTCACCCCAAAGGGTTTCCAGAGTCTGGGGCTGTCTGTAAGGCAGTCATTCGGGTGAAGAAGCACTGAGCTAGTTGTCAGAAGACCGTCCTGTGCCTGCATGTGCCCAAGGGAAGTCATTTGACCTCTGAACCTGTTTTATCTGAATGTGGCTGTAGTCTATTCCCTTCCTGTTATTGCTGAGTGAACTAAATGACATAATGAAAGTACATAAAACTTGGCTATGAAAATCATCATATGCTCCCAGGTCAGAGAAGCTTAGAAATACACATTCTTTCTCCAAATGAGGAATGGCTTGCAGCAGATGTTTTCAGGCATGCAGGAGGTCAGTTTTTATTCTCACTATGCACAAAGCAGTACTGTAGTGGCCTAAAATATGGTGAGAGAGAACTTGAGGATACATGCACCAATCATGTTTTAAACTCCTGCCCTGAAATTACTACCTACCCACCTATCTGCCTGTCCCTCTTTCTTGCCCTCCTTCATCAATAGTGAGTAATAAGAAGTACTGTTTCCGACCTCTCACAGCATGCCTGGCACTTCACCAAGTGTCCTGCTAAATGCATTATCCCTTTGGCTTTTGCTACCACCCTATGTCATTAATACTTTGTTACACAATTCATAAGTGGCACAGCCAGCTGGTACCCCCGCCCCCTTTGACATGGTCTTAATCTGATTACGCTTTTGGTCTCATGGTTTTTTCCCCCCTACAATTTATAAATATAAAATTCATGGAACACAATATTGAGGAATGCCATGTACTCATAAAATGTCTTTGTAACTAACATTTATGTATTGATTTTTAAAATGCCTTTGGAAAATTCCATTTTCACTTATAAACAAATAATGTGAAATCCAAGGATCTTCCTAATATATTATCACTTTTTGACTCTGTCGGTTGTCAACACCCCTTCTTCCGGAGCAGAACTATTCCTGGATATTTACCATGATGGCAAATGAGGGACATTGGCATTTGAGCTCTGCTGCCTGGGAGGCTGATGATGGGTTCTACAGCTGAGCAACAGTTGGCGTGTACAGTTATCGTCACTGCAGAAATCTAAGAAAGGAGTTTGTAGATTTGACAGGATGTAGACCAGGAGCCAGCCATCGTCTGTTCGCGTTTATGAAGATTGCCCCATTCCCTGATCAAGTGCATATGTTATGTTACCTAAGTCACAGTGATTCCTTCTTTTTTTCCTCCACAGGGAGGGGAGCTAAATTAATTATGATTTAGGGATTAGATTTATTTTGGAGCATTAACGCATCATGCACTATGAAGTTATGGGTTTTTTGAAGTTATTCCACAGTAAGGAAACAAAGAAAATAGCCCAAGTCAGAGAAAAGACAGAAGGAAAAGTGGTCAGCTGCCGTATGATATATAATCAAAATTCTACTTCCCCGAACTCTTTGATCACTTGACACCACATCTTTCTTATAAATGGGCATCACTGAGGAGAAAATAGGTTCATCAGGATAAATCAATTGATTACCTTTGTATAAAACAATCTACATACACATAGAAAGCTCTTGAATAGCAACATGGCTGTGAATATAAACACTGACTTGTGCAAATTCGTGGAAAGTGATGAAAATTAATCCAGTGTTAGAATCGGGGATCTGAGACAGCCCTCACAGGAGAGTTACCACCACACCCATTGCCTCCAGTCTAGGCGTAATACTAACAGAGCTTTGGCTTTGGAGGAGAATAGACCTGGGTTCAAGTTCTAGCTCCGCCTCTACTACCCGTCTTTGACTTTGGGTAGCGTGTTTAACCTTTGAAAGCCTTCCTTGTCTTCTATATAAAATGAAGAAAACAGTGAGGTTCAAATGAGTCACTGCTTAAAACATCACTTTGCCTCCCACAGAATAAATATTCAGTAAGTGTTAACCTATTTTGTTTAGTTCCAAGGAAATCTAAAATTTTGGCAATTGTGCATTTTCTATAGAAATTTACTTCTATTTGCGTTTGTTATTTTAACTCATAATGTGAGATGCCCAGCTCAGTACTATGGAATAATCACAGTGTTTATAACCAGGATGGCTGGAGTGTACTTTTGTACACATAAAGTATATAAAAAAATGAATGAATATAGAATTTTTAATTCTCAAAACTTTGGTAGTATTTTTCATAGTTGTTCAAAGAGGTTGATAATACATGTGTGTTGTATTTGTGTGGTGTATGTAAATACAAATACCTACATATATAAAAGTGAAGTCAAATCAAGGGCAGTGACATTTCTACAACTCTGTCTGAAGGACTGTAAGAGACGTTGCCACCATCGACCTTTTTCAGAGCTTTGTGTCGAGTATGTTTGACTGAGTTTGATTTCTGTTGAATTGAATGGCATTAGGTGATATAAAAGCCAGATTTCTTGCTTGTATTTAAGCCTAACTCTTATCAAGCTTTTGTTGGGTCTAGCAGATGAAGGGAAAATTGTGAAAGGATATCGCATTTTCTAACTTGAAGCTAATATACTAGAGATTGGACATTAATCTCTTAAAAACCCAAACTTATAGAAGAGCCTTTGTCATCTCTCTTGAAAATTTTAGTCCCTTTTTTCCCAGTTCATGGTCATTCAGTCCCATGTCCTGGGAGGTCGTGGGATCATAACTTCTCTGAAGTTCCCCCTTTCCTGACGTTAATGTCTCACCCATCCTTTCATTTCCTTCTTCCAACATACCTGCCAGCTTTCTCCCCATGTCCTGGGCTGGTTGGGTCTCTTCTGCCGCTCTGCCGCTGCACTCTGGTCTTAGTCCTGGGCTTTCTAGCTCATTTTCCCCAGTCCGTCTCACCAACTGCATTTTTTTTCTTTCCAAGTATGGTGCAATACTAAGGGCTGGCTACCATTGCTGTAATTCCCCTTGAAGTACATTTATTCCAATATCATTTTTAATAATTTTCCACAAGTTTTATACATTGAGTTTTCTTCTGACTGGAATTTCAGAAGCTGGTAGTGGTAGGTAAATTGAGCATTGACCCTTACCTGGCTTCTGACTACTTAGTCATAGCTCTTGTTCATCAGACACTTGGATTGTGAACAAATTCTTTTAATCTCGAGCATAATTTAGCTCTTTTTTTTTTCCCACCTCTACCAACTCCCCAGTAGGTATGGCTACATGACTAAGAAGGTGACAGATGGGTTATCTGACCCCTGAAGTAAAGTCCACAGGTAACCATTGTGGAGGTGAAGGTGAACAGATGCACTCAGTTGATAACTACACTCTGGAGAAGTTTAGGCTCCAAGATATCACATTGAGCCACCCTTCTACTCAGTGATCATCCTACTCAATCTTAACAGTCCTTTGGAAGCACATGGGACCCTGAACTTCCTTACCTGTCCCAAACCTTTGTCATGAGAATGCTAAAACCAGAGCTTCTTAAACATATTCACATGAGCATGAATCACCTGGCAATCTTATTAAGCTATGGATTCAGATTCAGTAGCTCAGAGGGTTGTGTGATTCTGCCTTTGTGACAGGTATCCAGTGCTGCTACTCTGTGAAGCCCAGAAGTTTCCACAGAGGCCATCTGCTGATTCTGTCCTGTTTGTACGTAGGAATTGCTGGAGAGCCTTGAAATGACTGATAGATGGGTACCCTTGAAGACACTCAGGTGTGGTCTAGGCAGCAGGAGTTCTAAAGTTTCACATGTATTTCTCACACATGTTCACATTTGAACCTTTGCCTTAGACCTGTCCCCCAGTATGGAGTCCTGGTGTAGCATCGTCACCGCTCATTTGCATAAGGCCCCTCTACCCTTACCCCTTTACCTCTCCATCAGTATTATCTTGTTAAATCCCAATGACTTGCCTGTGGCCACACGCCTCCAGTGGGTGCTGGCTTCAGGAACTCTTCCAGCTGACGATGTCACATCTGTTGTCCCTTCAGGTCTTCAAAGCCCCTCCTAATTCTACACAAATCTCCTTCTTTAATGAGGCGGTTGTGAAAACGATCCCCCATCTCTGTAACACCAAATCTGCACCCTATGCCCTGTAGCCTTATTTCCTGCCTTCTCCCAGCACCTCTCTTCTGCTCTGGTTCCAGGCCTCCTCACTTCCAAAGGAAACTGCTCTTGAAATGACCTCTTTGGCTCAGTTTCCCCTAACCGGAATGCTCCCCACTACCATATCACGTGCCATAATATTCCTGCCAGGAGGAAGGCCTCTTGGCCATATTTCCCTTCAGTTGCTTTTCTCTTTCAATGTTCATTTCCAAGTTGCCAAGAAAATAACTCTCAGAATTTGAGGAACTAACTAACTTCTAGCCATGGCAAGCGCTCCTTCTTGGTTTATCTTGCTGGGACCTCTCCTGTGCCTCTGACTCAGGTGAGTGTCCACTCTTTCTTAAAATACTGGCCCTCCTTCCTTGCTGGGCCTGTGTCAGCTACCCCATGCCTTTCCTCCCCCAGCAGAGACTCACCTCCAGCTTTCTGTGCTTCCTGCTATCACTCTGGGCCTGGCCAATACCTCACCTTTCTCAGGTCTCTGCTCCTGCTGAGAGGGGCTTTCCCTGCATTGTCTCCACAGTGGCCAGCACTTCTCATGTCATCCCCCATGGGCCTCTGCCACACAGCCTTATCACCTGAAATGCAAATAGGTACTTGGTCTTTATCTATTTATCAGGTGTCTCATCCAGAAATAACACAAATCCCACAAGGGCAGGGCCTTTGCTTTATTTGATTTTCTGCTCTTTACTCAGAATTTGAACACGTCTAACATATATAACATTTATCATATATTTACTGGGTAAATATATGTTCCCGAAGCACTCTCCAGTTCCCCACAAGAACTGTGAAGATGGATATCTCAATGGCAAAGTTTCCATTCTGACCCATGTCTGAATTTTATTTTCCCTCTTAACCACTTATTAAAGTGTTCATGTACACTCAAAACTGCAGGAGTGATTTCCAGCTTGGTTCATGGAGCTGGGTTGTCTTCCCCACTCTGTGATGAGCGTGAGCATCATCTATCTCTGCACGTGGGTCCCAGAGGAATAACTGTGGCCCCCCAAAAAAGGAAACTCCTCTGTTTCTTTAAAAGTACATAATTGCCGCCTCTCCTGAGATATTTTTACAGTGTGTCCCTAGAGGAGGAGGAATTCCAGCTGATGGCCCAGTGCAGGGCAGAGGCCCATAGACAGACAGTCTGGCTCCAATTTATGCTCTGTGCTAACATGGCTAATAGGCGTTAGCATTTTGATTTAGAGAAGTGCCGTACTTGATCCTCGCTTGGTTGTACACTGGTAACATCTGGCTTAGAATCGCACATTTAAAAGGCCAACAGCTATTCGCTTCCTTCGCCTTCCTCTTCCATCTCTCCCTGCCCCCACATATTCAATTAGATGTCTTGGGAATACTTTTACTATTTTTATAAAGTAGTACACAGGACAAATCAGCAGAAGTTTAGTTTGTCCCATGTTAAACTCTGATGTAGACACTTTGAACCTTTTGGAACTGCGATGTACGTATAATAAGTATCAGAGCTTCCGCAAGCCTCTGCTAGTGCCATTTCATCCCACTCTTTTCCTCTGTCCAAGTTTTTGCTATCACTTCATTTTACACCCTAAACGCAACACTCACTCCAGTTAAATTAAAAAAAAGCAACTCTTGATTCATAAGGTGCCCATAGTTCTATAAACATCTAATGAAAATGAGCAAACATCTCTATATAAAACTTGGTTTCCATCCAGAAGTGTGTTTCACTCTCAGATGCCTGATAAAACAGACTGCCGGCGCTGGCAAGTCCACCACAGTGCTTTGGCAAGGCATAGGGTGCCCCACGTTACAGGACATCGTAAGGCTACACCCACCAGATGTGTGGTGTAGAATCCTCCTTGGATTCTTAGGTCTGAGTCCTTTAGCTGGAAAAGTGTGGCACTGTAATCTGCTTACTTAGAATTAGCTGTCCAGATGACTTAGTAAGTTTGAAAAGAAGCAAAAAGCAAAACGAGATATTTGAAAGTAAACCCTCACCAAGCATTCTCTAGAAATGAGATTGTCACCTCTGACAGATAGGGATGTACTATTGTGGCATAGGATCTCTGGCCCATCTGTACCAACTTTTTGGTACGGGTGAAGAAGCAAGATCTCCCTTTCAAAGGCCTCGATTTCTCTAAATCCCTGTAAAATGCAGCTAGTTCACTCTCTGACAAATCTCAAACCTAAACTTACCTATTTAACATATGGTTTTGTGCCAAAATGCTTAATAAGACCTGGCTGTGATAGACGGTGTGGCGTGGAATCACCATAGCTCGAGAAACAAACGAGCAGCCTCCCAGAGCCAAGGAATTGCATTCCAGTGAAGTGCTCAAACAGTTTTCATCATACCATATGCCCTCCTTGCTTCTTAGAGGATTCTTGCATTCTTTTAAAAAGATATATGATTTGCGCACATGCTTATCAGACGCACAAATGCATTCTTCATGGATTTTCCTATCTTTGCTTGGGTAGCATAGAAAGTTATGGAGTTCAGAATCACAGAATCAATGGAAGTAATAATTAAAAAGGAAAAATGTTTTTTCCCATCCCCGTAAATCCGATCTATAAATGCTAAAAATTTAAGGAATGAACATGAGAAATTCAGTCATTTTATTGAAAACTTAAGAAGGAAAGAATGGCAAACCATAGGATAAGAGTCTTCCCAACCTGGCATCCAGAAGGAAAACCTTTTAAATAAGATATTTCTGAACTCGCATCTGAAATATATATCTCTAGGGCAGAAATCATCAGAAACATAACAGAGTAGTGTGGCGCTCGGTTTTATTGTTTTGCATCAGTGAACATTCCTCAAAAGCAAAGAGCGTCACTAATGGAATTATATGTTTTCATGCTGTAATTACATTTGATTTTTTCCTGATATTTCTGTAGACATTTTGTTCATGGGTCCATGAATAAGCAGAATATTTACAGGTTTTCTACATCCTCTGCCTGTCCAATTCCCACCTCCCCCCCAAAAAAAAAGACACCCAAAACAGGGAATTTTTAACAGGGGAAAAAAAGACAAAATGTGTATTAAAAAAAATTAAGTTTTTTTCAACAGCAACAACACAAAACCTGAACAACAACAAAAATTTATACATGAGAGAAACAGAGCCAGGGGTCCTTTATGAGCTCTGAAACTCTTTAAAACATAAAAGGGCGTCACTTAATGTTTTTGCTTTTATTTTTGAATGAATATCTTGAAAAAAATTCTTTTGCTCTTTGGATGTGTTGTGCCAAATGGCCCTGTCATGGAAGGCAGGGACAATGAGCCTGGCAGGGATGTCAAGCTGGTTGGAGGGCATAGTACCAGGATGTCATCAGTTTCATCATTCATGTGAGCAATCCACATCCTGGTTTTTTTTTTTTTTTTTAAGAAGTGAGAATCTTCAGATATTAAAAAAAAAATGCACAAAAATCTCCACTGAGGAGATATCAGTGGTTAGAAAAACGTGTTGAAATCTGACACACAATTACTGTTGCATCCTCACCTTCTCCCACACCAAGGGTTAACTCTGTTCTACATACCTCAATGATTCCTTACCTCTCCATTTGTGTGTGTGTTGTTGTTGTTTTTGGCATGCAATTCCTATTCTTTGGGGTTCGATGGCTACAGATACAAAGATGACCCTTCAAATATGTTTACACTGTAGAGTTTCCCTTTCAGAGCATTTTTAAAGAAAATAATAGGAGTGAAATTGATTGTTGCCATGTGAGTATTTACTTGCAAATAGAATTAGTTGGTGTGTAGATGACCTGGGTTGCATGTTTTTATCATAAATGGAAGGAAAGTTGCCATCACATTTCCCCTAATTGAAATATACTTCTTGAAATGCTATTTGTTAGAATATTGAAAACACAATTTTGGTTCTCTTCTCTCAGATCCCCACAGTATGGCTCCTGGCCCAGCCACTCAACCCAAATCACCCTCTGAGGTCTTCTTCCAAAATAACTTTTCAGCCAAAACCAATAGTGCCCTTCTAGACTTGTCAGCTTTCTTCAAAACCAGATTCTTGCGCATGCTAACACCCATCTGGTCTCAAATTCTAAGAACTGGTCCCTTCCAGGTTTTCGAATTTCCAGATCTCCAGGGACACCTATAGCTGTTCTCCTTCAGAGATGGTTCCAGCTTTGGCACACTATCACAGTGCTTATGCAAGGACTGTTTTCCTATCCTATCCCTAAATTCTCCTTACTTCTGAAAATCTTCTATCCTTTGGTGCCAGGCCATCAGCTGCAGTGCGCCTTGGTAAAGGAACAGTCCTGGTCGTAATTTTCAAGCCTTTACTTCTGTTTAAGATCTTGATTTCTGTCAACAAAACCTTGAATTCATCACTAACCCCTTTACTTTCCTCAAGCTCCTCAAAGTATATATTTTCTACACAGCTGTCCTCTGCCCTTTCCTCTTCAGCCTAGTGAAATGCAAGTTAAACCAAACTACACATATATTCAGATGGAGATTCCTGTTAATCAAAATGTGATTTACGATTAAGTCATGGTTGTACCATCCCCTGACAAATCTTCTCACTCCATCTTAACATAATCTCCACTCAGAACCTGCAAACATCCACTTGACCTATTCTCTGTCTCCCGATTCTGATCACCACCACTCTTAAAGGCAACTCCTTTCTTCTTTGTAATGTCTTTATCCCATTCTTTAGTACCCCACCCAAATAACTTTCTCCAAAAGACTTTCCATGGGGTATATGTCATGAACTAGCTGGCTTTCTTCCTTCTGCTCTCAAGAACAGCTTTACGTGAGAATGTGTCCTAAGTCATCTCTGCATGTATGTAAGCTCCTATAAATTCACAGATATTTCTGTACATATGATATCACTTCACCCATTGGAAAGGAACCTTCTTGGACACTTACAAAATCTGCTTTTATACATATATGTAATTTCCAAATAATTTGACACTCAAAATATACATATTTTGGGGGTACAGTATGTATTTTAATATGTGTATATGATATGTAATGATCAGATCAGGAAGTAGCTTATCCATTATCCCAACCACTTATTGTTTCTTCATGTTGGAAACAATCAAAATTATTTTTTCTAGCTATTTTGAAATCTATAATAAATGTTAACTATTGCCACTCAATATAATTTATTGAACACTAGAATTGTTCCCTTCTATCTAACTATGTAATCTTATGCTATCAGCTATCATCTATCTTTATTCTCCTGTCCTTGCTAGGAAATTTTTTGAATCTTCAGTAAAAGTTCAATACTTTGTTCCCCACCACCACCACACAGTGTATACAATAGTATACACTTCAAATTGTGGGTTTTTTTAGAGAGAGAGGGGACAGGGGAGAGAGAGAAATAATTTTTTATTTTGTTCTTCATGTGGCTTTTGTTGCTCCGAGACTTCACTGTGTACCTGGTGCTGGGGTTTGAACTCGTGTACTCACGCATCCCGGGAAAGCGCTGTAACCACCGAGCCACCACTCCAGCCCCACTTCAAGTAGTTTTAATAGTAATTGTGGCTTCTGAAATATGACCTCATTACATGTGCATTTTCTTTTCAGGATCCCCCCATGGCTGTAACCCTTGGACTTCGAATGGAGGAAATGATCTTTAATCTTGCTGACACACATTTGTTTTTTAATGATTTAGAGGTAAGAATTTTTAAAAGTAAGAATTGTTGTTTACAACACTAAAACTCTGAAATGGTTTCATATTTGCAGATAGCCATCAGAAAATTTGAAAGATAAACACATAGCTCAAGAGAACTATAAAGTTCTTGTCAAGATGAAAAATTAGGTACAGATACGATTATAAAGCAAGATTGTGCTTCTGAGTGGTACATGTGTACCCACACATATTAAGACAAAATGTCAGTGAAGAGGAGATGGTCTGCTTTCTGTCCTGTGCCAGACACCACCACATGCTGCTCCTGGTTCTTTTACTGATTCAACCATAGCCCCTTGGGCACCTTTGGAATAAGTATCATCAGCCTTTTCAGGTGACTAACCAGGATAGTATTTATGATAATCCCTGGACAACATTTACAAACAGTCTTCATGCTAACTGCATGGATCATTAAATTTTGTAGATAATCTGAAACCTATCTTTTGTCAACATTATCATTCCTCATTTCCTCCTGTTATAGATAAAATAGTGCTGGTGCTGCTTACATAGCACATCTGATGAGTTTGAATGCGTTTATTTTCTCTTCTCCAATTTACTTTTCCATTCCTAGCCTCAACTTGCAACGTAGTGTCTAAATCACAAAGAAGAAGAGAAAATAAAAACAACAAAATGAAAGGGCAAAAAGGACTAGTCTCTGAGTATCTAACTAGGTACCATAGTAGCAAGTATAGTCTGTGGGCTAGTGACCTGGAATAGTAGGCAGCCAGACAATAGCAATTGAAATAATTAAGCGGCTTGGGCAATGGGCAGGGATGCTACAATAGTGATTTCTCTTTCTTTTTTTAAATGATATGTTTGAGTTTTTTAATCTCATGTTGTCACAATGGAAGTTTTTAATCTATAATCACATTATGAATGGATAAGATTATTATTACTAAACCATTACCTTATTCTAGACATTTATATGTTGATCTTTCCATTTATTAATTGATAAGGTTTTGGAATAAACATGTGTATCATGCTGTTTTTGTAGAGAAGAAACTGTAGGATCCACAGCATAAAAGTCAAATCCAAGATTACCTGCTAGCTGAGTAGTGGAACTGGGATATTGAAGCAGGTTTGGCACCAGACAATACACTTATGATGAAATTTTTAAAAGTTTATTAAAAAGAAAAGCCAAGTTTGAGTAAATGACTTTAAAAAGTTTTTAACATTGACAAGATCTGAAATCCAGATTTAGTTGCATTGGAAATTTGAAACTAAAAATGAGTGACTCAGTGTGACCCACAGCTGTATGTGTTGAAAATCTACTGCGTTGTAGCCATTTGCTGTTGCTTTCTCTGTAGTGAGTCAGTGGTTTTATTGGATAATAAAATGACTGTTTAAAGAGTCTTTATTTTTTTCTTTAATGGGCAATATGAAAGATCAATATTCCTAGGCAAGTTTTCCAATTTTAGGTAATAAGAAATAATCACCTCTCTAAAATCTGATTTAAATTTAATCCTGCTACTTATTGCTGTCCAGTATACAGAATGCTTTTACATATACTTATTAATGAAAAACACATTTTAACATTTTTTGAGCTTGAATTTTTTATATACAGTGAGAACTTTTTAGATCAGTTTTCCTGTTAATATGGATGACTTTCATTGTAAAGAAGTTTCTAAGATGATTAGTCCTTTCAAGACTTTAAAAAAGGAATAAGAAATATATATAGTTTTATTCAAGCTTTATAGTGTTTATCTCCTTTGCTTAATTTTTTTACTAGAATAAATGAACTTTTAGCTTTAATTGGCACATTAGAATACAGATGAAATAAATTTACTGTTCTACTCTTTGCTGGAGTAGAAATTTGATGATTTAATTCCATAACTGGAATTAAATCATTTCTGCTTCTGCTGACAGAAGGGGAGAATTCCTCAAGAGAGTACCTCCACCATTGCTGATTATGGTTTTCATTCTTGTATATTTAATCTCTCTGGGCCTTTCTTTTTTTAACCTAAAAGTCTAATTTGAGACTCCAAATTCTTCAAGAGGAACAGCAACATGTGTAGTGGCAGCTGCTCCTCTCACAATTCCTTAAAAGATACAAATTTAAATCCTTCTAATAGACACTTCATTGCATCCTGCCCAGCTGCACACAAGACAGATCTTCCACTGCTCCCCCTAAAAAGAGAGCTCTGTTTCAATAAAACATTATTTAAGATAGAATAGCTTCTAGAAAAGAAGGCCCTAGGGATTTTGGGATCACAAATGTGAGAGAAGACGGCTGTGGCTTATAACCGGAAAATAGCAGTGACAATTCTGTGGTCACCTTAGAAGACAAAGCATTTAAGATTGGCATCAGAGTCATTTCAAATGGTTGAACTCTTCCACTAAAATGTGTTAAAACATGATTTTTTTTTTCTTTAGCTATTTCAGGTTTGGGTCAAAAGGATTCTTGCATAGTTCCTCAGAATGAAAACTAATCAAAGAATAGTTACTTAGCTTTTCCTAAAATGTAATTGAAGTTCAAGTTTCTTTCACTGGACTGTAATCCTCAGGCAGCAATCCAGAGTCAACAGGCACAGTTAACTAGGCATAAATTTAGAGAGAAGTTAGATTTGGAAAAACCTCAAACATAACTTCAAATATAGAGTGCATGGTCCAATAAGTTTGATATACTGTTGTTCTCAGGAGTAAAAAATAAATTTTGGGGGCAACCTATGTACATATTAATCATGTGAGTTAATACTTGAAATGTCAGAAAAATTTCTCTGAAAAATAGATGAGAGGATATTCAATATAGAAATAACTTCTGATTACCAAAGTAATCCATAAGGATCCCCCTCCCACTTGGGATATCATTAGTTTATTATAAAAGAAAGATGGACATTATTTACACGAGGAAAGATTTCAGCATTTCAGTGGATGGAGTGAGCACATCGTGTTATCGATGCCGTTTTGATAGTGGTTCATTTCAGTATACCTGCTTTCTAAGAACGCCACCATTCCTGAACAAGAAAGAATTCTGTCATCTAAAACTCTCAGTGCCTCCACGTTCTGGGAGAACTTTATGTCCAGCTTTCGTGATCACTGGCAGGATGGCTCTACCCTTGCTTTGAGCCTATTCAACAGCTACTGTTGTTGCTGGCAGTACTTTGACCTGAAATTTTTCTGGAAGCATAATGCATCGTCAGTTGTTTGGCCTGCACCCTTTTCAATCAGTTCTTGGTCAAATAGGGAGCGAAACATTCTAAATGCCTGTTGGGCTACAGCACAGCTGTCTCAGCTGCCACTCTGCTCTCCCATTCTCCCCTCTGCTTATGATGTTTCTCCCTATAGTCCTCACCATCTAGAATGTGAGTCTTTTATGTAATTATCACCTTGCATGAGAAAGGTAATAACAACATAAAAAAATAATAACATAAAAAATTTATTAAGTGAGTGATTATTCTCTGCCTGATTATCCGGCAAGGGGGTTCTGCTCTGTTGAGTGAAATGCCATTCTCAGGGAGTTTTTCTGGACCCTTCCTATGAATGTAGACAGAATTTTATTAAGAGATTCATTAGGCCAGGCACAGTGGTACATGCCCACAATCCCAGGTACTGTGTAGACTGAAGGAGGAGGATCACAAGTTTGATGCCAGCCTGGGAAATTTATGGAGATTCTGTCTCAAAATTGAAAAGTGGAGGGCATGGATTTAACTCAGTGGTAGAGCACCCTTGGGTTCAGTCTCCAGTACCACCAAGAAAAGTAAAATAACCCCATGATTTGTGCAAATCTTATGAATTTTTTTTAATTAGTGTATGAAATTTCAGGTTCCATGGCAAAATTGTTTTGACTGGGCTTGTCACTGAGTTTTATATTTTAAAGGAAACCTAAGTTCAGTGAAATAGGAATATTCTTTGTGGAAAGCCGGAGAGCAGACATTAAATATTTAATTTCAGATATTTCCTAATTATATAATGAATTTGAATAGCATCTAAAAATTCTTTGTTTAATATGGCCTATTTTCAGATTTAATGATTTTTAGGAAAAAAATATATTTTGAACGTTCAAACACTATGAACAGAGTCAGAATTGGGAGTATCATTAAAATAATTTGGGAAACATAAAAGAGGCCCAAAAGGCTAATCCTTACCTAGTCTGGGGTTATTTATTTATTATGCATTATTAATAATTTATTATTAATAATCATGGGCTTGTTCTTCTGAGGGCTTGGTATTATCAATACACTGGCTACATTCTACCTTCAGATCATACTGTATTTCACTGGACCTTTTCAGAGTATTTGAAGGCGGAACAAGACTTTTAGAACAACAAGGAAAATCGAATCCTAGAACTTAGTTTTTTTCAACATACTCTAACTTCAAGTCAAGTCAATTATATGGGTAGATTTACCTGAGGTTTATTTTCCTTGAAGTTTGTAGCGCATTTGTAATGGTAAATCTTAGTTATTTCAGTTTTTACTTGCAAATGTTCAATTTAAAAATTCAAAAACATAAAAATAGGGGAAGGTCAGCTTCTATGGTTATGACCATTTTTTCTGTGTTAAAACAAAATAAAAAATATAGGACTTTAAAAATAACATCCCCTGACCAGTGAAAGGCAAGAGGCACAGGCATCTCACAGGACACCCTAACCTGAGGTCAAGATCCTCCATTGCCACTCAGCAAATACGTAATAGTAACCACCTGAGGTGCTCAGACCCAACAAGTTGTGTGTATGTTCAGGTTAGTGTTTAAATATGCACAACAGAAATAGCTAAAGGGAAGGCATGACTACAAAGATTAAAAAGAGATTCTTTTTAATCAATGATTTGAAAATTAAACTTCTTTTTAAAGTTGCTCTATAGAAGCCCTAATTCCCTATGTTTTCAGACCCCTTCATTATGTCACACTTCTGGGTTTAGATTTTACAGAGTACAAAAGGTGCCATGAGATTTGTGGGATGGATGGGCAAACACTGCCATCTTCTGGCCGCAGACTGATCACATGTTAAATTGGACCAACTTTACAGGGTGACAAGCATCATTTGAAGATTGAATAATCTCTCTCATGTTTTTAACAGGAGTGCGATCAAGTTCATATAGATGATGTTTCCTCTGATGATAATGGACAGGACTTAAGGTAAGCCGTGCCTTTCAGTGTGCTGTTTCCTACAGAAATTCAGCTATGCAGTTTTGCACATGTAATTATTTCTTCTATTTCTTTTTAATGTATTTTGGGTGTTGCAGTACCTACAGTTTTGCAACTGATGGCTTCCATGCAGCTGCAAGTAGTGCAAACCTTTGTTTGCCAACAGGTGTAAGAGGAGGAGTGGACTGGATGAGGAAGTTGGCTTTTCGTTACAGACGAGTAAAAGAGTTATATAACACCTACAAGAACAATGTCGGAGGTAGGTGTGTCCTATTTCATCTAATAAGGGCACCATGCAATAGGAAGAATTCAGCTCTGGTTTCAGGTTAGAGGTGACGATACTCTCAAGTAGCAAGAAGTTCATGTTGAATCACATTGATCCTGAATGTTTCGTTTCTTAGAATCGTCCGTGAAATTTTAACTGCTGAATGAAACATACACCTCATCAAAGAATTGAGTATTTTTTGTGAAACTATTGAGGTGTTTGGCCAAGATTTGCAGGAGGGCAATTAGTTTACTTCATCAGCTGGTACTTTGACTTAGTCATTGAAAGAGTCATGGGTAATCATTATCTCTCTGTAACGGATATAACTGATCCATGTCATTCAAAGATGTTCAGCAACTCCATATTTGCTTTTTAAAAATTACCTGTTACCCTATGGTGTCTTTTTCCCATACAGTATAGTGTTAACTGTGATCATCATGATTTTCAAAAGTACTCTAGTCAACATCTAAACCATTTTATACTTATTCATGTGTGTTCTAGGTGATATGAAAACCTATGACATCAAAACTAAGATCACTTTGTGCTTCTATACATAATGAACCTGAATGGTCCTTATTATTAAGATCAATTTTAAGAGTCTAAGAGTCCTAGCACCAGTTATGAGATCATATAACATTCTTCTCACAGGATGTTTGTTTCTCTTTTCTTACAAAAGGAAGGATGTTTGAAGAGCATAAACCAAAATCTGAAATATATGTGTGCATCCTACACACTTGCGTGTTTACATGTCGTAGAATACAATACAGTAAATGACATTTCATATACAGTGTGCACATCACATCCATCCGTGTTCATCCTGCGGGTGGTGTGTTGGTTCACTGTATATCTGCCTCACCCTAAAGCACACTGTAGAAGCTCACTTGGTATCAGTAACAGTAAGAGAACAAGAAAACTGGAACCACAGGCAATATTAATGTTAGAACTAATGGAGACGTTCATTTCCAAATAGGAAATTGGACCCCACCCTGCAGACTCTGTGAGTCTTCGCTTGCTCAGAGGTCTAGGGAAAAAATTCCTGTTCCCTACTTCACTCCAATGCTCTTTACAAGACACTTTTGTAAAATCAAATAATTGGGATTTCCAGTCAAAATCAATTGTAGGTAAAATGTTCGTTTTAAAAGCAAGTGGGATCTAGGGGGTAAATCTAATTTAAGAATACATACATATCATATTGTTACTTTGGATGCATTTTTGATTGTTCAGTAACTAAATTTTTAAATTAAAAAAAAACAAGTATCCCATTCTCTGCCCTCCAGTCTATTGGACTTACTTTTGCTTTTTATTTATATTTGATTGGTTCTTTCTACCTATGCATAAAGGTCAAGTTCTAGGAGAGGAGAGGGGGGGGTATAGGAGGGAAAGGGGGAGATCATAAACAAATTCCATACACGTATGAGTTTGTTGGTATGAACCCAACTACCGTGCACAACCATAAAGCTCTAATAAAAATCAAGTTACTAGAGCATGAAATATTCATTAAAAATAATAAAGGGAAAGAAAAATGAAGTCAGAATATATTTATCATTTTTCCCTTTCAGGGTATTATTAAAATTATTTTAAAAATAACAAGACTGCCTAGAAAAAATCTTTTACCTTAGAAAGTTTAAGCAGCCACATAAAAATCCATTTTCTATCGTGCATCAGCTTTTCAGCTTTTCTTTATTACAATGAGGACAAATGAGACTTGGTAGAAAGTAGAAATTTTCTTTCTTTTTTAAGAGAGAATAACAACGAGAGAGAGAGACTGAGAATCGATTTTATTGAGTATTTCATGTGGCTTTCGTTGCTCTGACACTTTGTTGTATACATGGTGCTGGGGTTTGAACCTGCAAACTCACGCATGCCAGGCAGGCTCCATAACCACCAAGCCACTGCTCCAGCCCAGAAATTTTTACTTAAAAAAGTATCCACATGTATATGAGTTTCCAGGATTCTGAAATAGTTTAAATAAGAAACCTTCCTTTTGTATGGATTTACATAACCTTGTTTTATTTTGAAATAAGTGCTGTATCTTTTGAAAATAAAAGTTAGCATGCCTACTGCTTATCATAGCATGAAGGTAATTTTCCACCATTGTCTATAATGTGCCTTATATTTCAGGAATGCAAACACAGATCTTAACTTCTTTTTCAAAAATAAAGTATAACAGTAGTAGCACTACTTTTAGAGATATCCTAATCATTACATATGATAAGGCCATTATTACTATTTCACAGTAGAAATGGTTGTAATTATTAAGTAGCTAAACATCTTCAGGAAGCCATATTTGAGGTTTGTGTCCCCAGGCTGGTGGGGCCCACCAGTACCCCAGACCCCATGTATCCCTGCCTCTCTGAGTGGCCCTCAGGCCCAGCGTCTGCAAAGCCTTTCAGGTAATGGGTGCTCGGTGCTGGCAGGAACAAGGCCCACTTTTCTACTCTTCTGTCACCAGTGTTTAGTTCTGTGCCTGACCCCTAAGCATTGTCTAGTAGATATTCATTGAACGAACACATGAATAATCAGTTCTGAAATGAAAGATCAATACTGTATCTTTCTCCATTTCTGATATAAACTGAAATAAAAATTATATATACCAGACAGAAGGGATATCAAAATAGTCCTGTGAAAATATTCAGCTCCTGACTCTGCCTTCCTTTTTGGTACCACAGGACTCCTTGGCCCTGCCAAGAGGGATGCGTGGCTGCAGTTGAGGGCAGAGATTGAAGGCCTGACAGATTCCTGGCTCACAAATGCACTTAAGTCTTTATCAATAATTAGTACTAGGTAAGTAGGATTGGTGCCCTTCTATTTTAATTATGTGGAAGATTTAATAAATTTTAATTCCTAGGCTAATTCAGAGTTTGAAGGACTGAGTTCACTGAGTTCCAGTGGTTTTCAGCGTGTGTGTGTGTGTATGTGTGTGTGTGTGTTGGGATGGAGGGGGCACTGCAGCCTCTCAGAATAACCAGGAGAGCACATCTTCTTTTCTTTCATCAGAACTACTGATACAAATCCTACAGAAAGGTCTCATGATTTCCAGTGAAAAATGAGACAGCACTCTGTTGGTGGCAGAGTACAAGGGAAGATGGGAAAAATGAAACAGCACTGTTTGTGCAAAAAATAATGCATGTTTTTGGAGGGACTTTTAGACCACAATAGATAACATACATAACTTAAAAGCAATTAAAAAGCAAGAGAAAGCTCTTGAAAAAATTCTAACCTTTGTGTTATTTGAACTAAACAGTGAAATGCTGACTTAAGTCAGATTATAAATTTAACTAGTTTTATAAGTTGTTGAAGAGCTGTGTGCCATACATGTTCATTTATAAAATAATATGGTCCCAGAAAGTGATAGCTGCTGAGTGGAATTAAACTTTGTACTTTCCTATTCCATAGTTTTAATCCTGACTTTGATGAATGAGTGAAAGCAAGTTCAGGTAACAACACAATACTTAGAGAAAGAGATATTATTTGGACTGATAAGGACACATAAAAAGATTGTCGGAGTAGAAAGAATCCAGTATTGAGAAAATAAAAATAAAGGGTTATGTGTCAACTCTGGCATGTAGCTTCTGACCCAGTAACTGTACTGTTAACAGAAAGTCTAAATGGTGGTGGTGGGGTTGGGTGAGTGGATGCTGTAGAAATCACATGAAGGCAGCAGTCGGGGCAGCCAGAGAGTATGGTCCAAAGAAATCATGTATAGAGCACAATTGTCTATTTCGGCAGTTCAGGATGTTAGGCTGAAAATCCGTTAGATTGTTCTCTGTCTATAAAGAGTCAGGAGGAATGAGTAGGAATCCTAGGAGAGGAGAGTGTGATGCTATGTAAGGAAGAAGTGTCTAACAATTGAAGCTGCTGGAAAATGCCTTATGCTTTCTGTAACTGGTAATGGGAGACCAGAGCTTGGGGCAGCAGGGACATGAGGCTTCCCAAACCCCTGAAACAGTGTCACGTGAGTGGAATATGCATTTCTCTGAAGAGGAGATCAACAGCTTTTACAATTTCCAAAAGATTATAAGAAAACAGATTATTATTATTGCTTTATCAGGCAGGTTTTATATCATATTGATAGTCTTCACAAAATGCCAGGAATTCAGAAAAATATGCTTAGTTGAATTATCAGAAACTTCAGCAAAACTAAGTTACCCTCTTACCCTAATTCTTCTATGACTACTAACTAAAAGACATAATCTAAGGTGTAGAAAAATTAAAGTAGTATTATTTATAATATTGAGAGATCAAAAATCACGTTAAGCATTTAAACTTTAAAAATATTGGTGCATCCACCCGGTGAAGGAGTTTGTACACATTGTGTTGTTGGGAAATGGGGGATGCAATATAAGCTGATAGGCTTATGATAATAAGAAAGAACAAAAGAAAGAGAGAGGAAAGAAAGAGGGAGAAAGGGAGGAAGGGAGGAGAAAGGAAGGAGGAAAAAGAGGAAGGATTGATTGCATAAAAGTATGATCGGAATAGGGAAAAATTATGTACAGATGGAAACACTGAAAATAAAAAACAGAGAAAGCAGTTATGTCTGATGCCTGATTAATAATTTGTTCTTTGCTTTTCATCTTCTTTATATTTGTCTGATTTTACAAGTTTTCTTTTATAAGCATAATCTTTGCAGTTAAAAATGAGATGATGTAACCCCCAAATATCACAATGAAAATAGTGAAACTTCATTTCAAAACTGCATTTCTAAACTTGAAAATCCTGTTTTGTTTTATCCCATCATGATTCTATTCTGTAATATTTTCTATGTATGACTTTGAATAACATCCCATTTTGACCAGTAGTACATAGAACTTAAGTGTCATGATACAGCCATGGTTGTGCATGATTGGTGATAGTCTGTTAGTAGGCATTGACTGTTGACCATTGAAAGAGGCCATTTATTATAGAATTCAGAGACCACAACAACAATTTTAAATCTGTACTGTTAGAAGTAATTTTGTATTAGAAAACGCATACATATTTCCTCCCTGTTTTAGGAGTAACTGTGTAAATGTCTTGGTAACGACGACCCAGCTGATCCCGGCACTTGCGAAGGTTCTGCTTTATAGCTTAGGAGGTGCTTTCCCCATTGAGAATATTTACAGTGCAACTAAAATAGGTAAGGAGATTATTTTAAACTCTGTATGGAATGTGCTCACATCTGTTTGGGGGAGACATTCCTAAAGAATCTCTCTGCATGGTTCCCTTTCCATCAATTTTGCCTTTAGAACATTAAGCACAGAGGATAAAGTTCCCATAACAAAATACCCTGCAACTCATTTTTCATGTGTAAATTTTATGAGCATTGTTGGATGGTGAACTCAGGATCTGGGTAGTTCTGACTCATTCCATATATTTCATAGAGTATTACAGCACATGTTATCTAAGTAATATACAACCTTACTAGCCGTGATACTTAATAGTCTAATTAGTTTGGGATATTGCATCTTTGCATGTGAAGGAATCTAGATCTAAGATAAAAAGGTGGTTTTGGCATTATAGGAGAGTCTCATATTCAACTAGAATCCAGAAAAAACAATCCAGAATGAAATGAAGAATCTCATGAATCTGAAAACAGAATTGGAATTTTCTTAATCCATAATTGGCCAGAATCTACATTTCCAGAATTGTGCAATAGCAACCAAAGGGGTCTGCAACTTTGTTTATGTAGTTTATTTCTGTAGCTGGAGCCATCTTTGACTTCAAGGGCATTTTGCAGAGGCAGACTTATAAAAGATGTTCAAAAACAAAACTTTGTCAAATTCATCAAGTCCATCTTGCAAGTTAAAAGAAAATAGTGCATATATTCCACTGTCTGTCAAGGAAATGCCTGGGAAAATAAATGGCTTGCGTAATGTGCCCTGAAAGTCAACAGACTTAGGCTTTGGCACCTTGACAAGAGGAGTTTAAAATCCTGAAATCCCCCACCAAAAATAACCTTCCCCGGGCCCTGTGGAGGGCTGACATTGGCACTGGCTAAAGGAGCCCCTAGTTGCAGCTGTTTCCGGAGGACAGTTAAAGAGAGCCAAGCTTTCAGAAAGTAAATGCCACTTTGTCATAAGCCCTACAACTCAGAGCCCAGGTACTGATCCCATACGTTCTTTACATATAAGTGTATGGATGTTTGTTAGCAGTATTACTATATAGAATATGGTTTTGCTTTCTGACAACTCAATTTTATACCAGAATAAACAATTATTTTCGTAAAGGGAAATGTTATTTTTTATTGGCTATATTGTTCCTTGTATTTAATCTGAATAAAAACATCATTTTTGTTTTTTCCCCTTTAAGCTAGTAGTTTCTGGAGTTCTGAACTATCAGATTAAGAAAAAAGGTAAAAATAGCCATGGCCGCATGGACATTTGGGGAATGAAATCCAGAGAACAATGCCAGTATTGTAAAAACAAGGAACGTGTAGGAATTCCATGATGGTGTTCTGGACTTGGAATCAGAGTTCAGTGCTGTGGCCCAACTGGACAGCACCCTTAGTACAGTTAATGAGCATGTTCGCTCCCATTCACTTGAAGAAAAGAGAGGTTTATCAAAGTAAATCCACATCTTAGTATTTCCTCTTTACTTAAAGGTGAAACTTCAGTTTTCCACAATAATATATTCTGCTGACTGTCTATGATTACTCAAAGTAATTAGAAAAACATTTATGGGAATTATACAAATGTTGAGACTTAACAATTGCCTGTAAAGATGTCCCAATACACTGTTGGTGGAATAAAACATACTAACAATTTCTCTAGGTCAAATGCTTAACCCTACTGTCTTTTTTTTCCCTACTGACTTTCTTGGACTATAATTGCATTTGTTTAATAATCTGCCTTAAGAGTTATGTAAGTGACACATTTGTGTTGATTTCATGAACCCAGAGGTTATAGGTTATAAGCTAGCTCTTAGTGATGTCTACGAGATATTAACTAAAGACTTTACGAATCTTTAGGTTACAGAATGCAGTGGCTGGAAGAATAAGCAGTGCATTGTTTTTCAGGCAAGGAAAGCTGTTTTGAGCGTATAGTGTCCAGATTTGGCACTAACATAACTTATGTTGTGATTGGAGATGGCCGAGATGAGGAACATGCCGCTAACCAGGTAACTTCACTCTGAACTTTATCTCATTTATCTTCCAGGAAAAGAAAGTTGCTTTGAACGAATAATGCAAAGGTTTGGCAGAAAAGTAGTATATGTTGTAATTGGGGATGGTGTAGAAGAAGAACAGGCAGCAAAAAAGGTAACCTGTCTCAAACAATGTTGGTGTGGTACTTCTAATGCAAGCCTTTTTGTTTGCATTCCTGTAGTTTGGCCCAATGGTAGCTTGACAGTTGATTTGAATATACAGATGCAAAGCAATAAGAGCATGAGAGAGTTAATACTTACTTTCAAATAAACCATTTGGAGTCTAGCATTTTATGCCTGAAATTTGATAGGAAATTCAGGAAATTTTTTATTTATTTGTGTAGATATATAATATTCGTGTATTTGTATATACGTGTGTGTGTCTACAATACACACGCACGCGCACACACACACACCATGCACACATACAGAAGCGGATGATCCAATGATCTGTAAGAAAGATGGGGGAAAAAAACTTTATGCTCATGAGACTTAACAAGCTCATTAATAAGCTCATAGAAAATGATCAGAGTGACTTGTGCCATATAGTCCTTGTAATTGTCTACAAGTAGGTATGTTCCATGATGACAAATGCTAGAGGTAGATTTAATAACTGAAGGAAAATCCTGTCATAAGAGACTTTAATAAGCACCATTGGAATGGCATGTGTTACTCTGTTCTTTTAGTGCCGACTTGTCTTAGAGACTTAGAGGATATTTGCCTCACATCTTCCAGAAGATTCTCATCTATTTTGATGAGCTGCTGGTACCTGATTGAAGTCAAATGGCAGGCTTTGCACATATTCAGAAGATCTCATAGACGCTAGGTATTGAAGCCTTTTATCTAGCCCATATTTCTGAAGAAGAAACCTAGGCAATTAAAAAATCATTAAGTAGTTGGTTGGACATCAAAAGAGGAATGATGCGAGGGTTGCCCCCCATCCACCTGACTATCAGCCAGCACAAAACCGAGCTTCTACCTCTTCCTTCACTGAATGATAGCAAAATATTATCTAGCCAAGATAAAGGGACAGCATTTACAAAACAAACAAAATATATTAAAGCAGTGGCATCAGCTTTTATTGTTTCACATAGAAAAATTGTATCTGTATTACCCAGAAGTGATTTAAAATGTAATGTAATAAATCCCTGACCAAGCACTTGCATGTCCTGGATGGTTCACCCAATTTTTATTTAAAAAAAGTAGCATAAAGAGTTTCATAGAAGAGTTTATAGTTGTAATAGAAAGGGAAAGGAAGTAATAATCTATGTTTCTAGTCAATTCAAGTCAAGCAAAATGGAGAAAGAGAAAACACTTTGACTTGATTTGAAAAGTTTAGGGACAGTGTTGGCAGCAATACTTGAAATTTCCCATGCTTTTGTGTCCCAGTAAAAGAGCTGGTGCAGGGCTGGCCTCCTGCAGAGCATCTCAGGTTTTAATTAGCAGTGTCAGTGACCCAAGGCAGCAAATGGGCCCCAAGGACATTCTGCATGAGATCAGGGCTGCAGCCTCAAGTTAATACAAGTCTTCATTGCTGACTCTTACTTGAAATGCTCCCAGGCACACACAACTGAAATGTCTTCTGGAGTTTGTCCTTGTCCTGAGTCCATGTTGTTTTGACTTTTCATGTTGGCACCATAATTAAACCCAATAAGAAGCAGGCAGTCATAGGCCTTCTCCAGCAAGTATGTACACAAGTTTTAGCCTGCGTGAAATTCTCGTATGTCTAGGTTGGAACTAATAAAATTCACTTTTCCAAACCAAAAACAGTTTATGCATTTGAAGGTTAAAACTTATCAAGTCAACTTCAGTTATATATGGCAAGAAAGCTTAATCTTGGTAGATGATTTCTATGCATTCTGGTTTATACCTAAAATTTCAGGAGAAAAAGCGTGACTCCAAATGGGTAAGAATCTTCAATAGAATGCTATTTTCAGACGGTTGTTTACGTAGGTACAGTTTTGGTGATGGTGAAGGCTTACAATTCTATTTTGGAACACAGGTGGTTGGTTTCTGTACTACCCAAAATGCATGCTTTTCTTTGGACGTAGCAGTAGTCGCATGTGCAGAAATATTAAATCCTGTTTTTTGTTACTACAAATAGATCTGAGCTGAATTTTAAGAAATATTATTCTAGGTGAATTTCTGTTCTCTAATTTGATGTGAAATATACTTTGAGAAATCTAAGAAGAAATCTCAAAGTGCAGAAATATTATATCTGCATTCTCCTATACAAATATATAATGTGGGATATAAATGCAATTTTGAATTTTCTAGAAGCCATGTTAAATAAAAGTAAAAAGAGGCAGGTAGAGATAATACATTTTAATAATACATTTTAATTAAACTGATATAGGCACAATATTATCTCTGAGCACCTTATCAATAAAAATTGTTGCAGAGATATTTATATTTGTTTTCTTCTAAGTTTTTGCAATTTAGTATGCTATTTTTTTTTTGAGAGAGAGAAGGACAGTGAGAGTGAGAGAGAGACAGAATCAATTTTTATTGAGTTTTTTCACATGGCTTTTGTTGCTCTGACACTTAGTTGTGCACATGGGTGCTGGGGTTTGAACCCGTGTACTTGCCATGCCAGCAAGCGCCGTAACTGCCGAGCCTCTGCTCCAGCCCTCAATATATATTTTAAACTGGACTAACCATATTCAAGTGCATAGTAGCCACATGTGTCTAGTGGCTGCCATACTGAGCAGCAAAGAATAATATAGCCATGCTTTTCCGTATGTACCTTATATACATATATATATATATATACATATATATATATATATATATTTCCATTATATACGTGCTTATATTCCGTATGCTTATATTCTGTGTCCTCAGCCCAAATTTACATATAATGCTTTTGTTTTGTCAGTTGCTATGGTGCACTCTTTTCTTTCTTCCATTATTATCCCTGATGGGGTCTTCTTAGACACTTTTTTCCTAATCACCCCCTTGTGTGAAATGTTAATTCCACATGTATAATGATTACTGGAGTGTCTTTGGAGGGCCACAAAACATTTTAATGTCTAAGATTTTGTTTCCCTCAAGAATCCATTTTTACCTGCCCCTGGGGGATAATAGCTCCCCTGCTGAAAGCATATGTGGTGGCATATCCAACCCACGCCCATGAAATCCATCAGGTCAACTCCACTGGGTTAAGTTGGCCTAAACAATTAAGTTGTCGTCCCCACATTTTTTTCTATTTTAAATAATCCTGCTTCAATTCTTTTTTACATGGAAAGGAATTCACTGTTTTCCTCTCAACTAGACAAAAGAGCTTAGGAAGTTTGTAGAATTATTTTATCTTATTTTTTTACTGAGAGACCTACAGGAGTGAGGCACTGATCTCAGACCTTGCTTTCCATGAGCCACGTAGGAGTTTCATGCTTTGCTTTTCAGATGCTGAGGTTGGTAATGCTACTTCGCAAAGATTAAACTGCCTAAGAAATTTTCATATTTGCTTCTGTTATCATTAAAATCCAGTTCAGATCTGTTTCTCTGTTACTTTGACAATGCCACATTGGTGCTGCCAAACCTTCAAATATGATCATCCCTCCTTTAAACTCCCTGCCTTGAACCCGGTGGACAGCACATCCCTGCTGCTTCCTTGACCTCTGTCCATTCTTCATCCCTGCCCCTCTCCCCCATCCCTCCTTCTCTTACCTACACAGCACAACATGCCCTTCTGGAGGATATCAAGTCACTCGGACCTCTTGGCTCTACATCAAGCACTGGAATTAGAGTATTTGTAACTGAGTTCTCTAGCTGGAGATCCGTTTTTTACATTTCGAGTACACTGAATTTTTATGTGTGATTCAGTGCCTCTGGCTCTACACATATAAATTGTCTTAAAGGATGAAATCATATTTGGAATGGAAATTCCGGAATGAAGAATTCAGATTGCCGAATGGAATTAAACTTTTTAGTTCTGCAGAAAGGAAACTCTATGGTCTTACATTTACTACACATTAACGGTTTCTAAAATAAATCTGTGGAGATTGCTGACGCACAGCGAATGAGTCCTAACTGGAATTCACAGCTTTAGCAAAGACCTCTCACCCTCCCAAGCAGCAATACTATGCTCCGTCTGACAAGGTGGTCCCCAACATTCCTCAAAATGGGAGATCTTCTCAGCCCTGAGGTTTGAATCTGACTTTAGCCTACCTAGCCCAGAAAAATCTGAATTGGAATGCACTCAGACTGTATAAGGACAGTCCTATCTAGACCTGTAATTTGTGTAAATTATTGATGAAAATAATGTACTGTGACTTTATTAGCCGCTGACTTTGAAAGTGAATGCAATTTTTCTTTCATTTGATGGGGAGGGTAGAGGGAGGGGAAATGGGAATATAATATTGTCTCTTTTTTTTTTTTTTAAGTTTGGCAAACAGAATGTTCATACTGATGTGTTGTGCCTTAAAGACAAGACAGCGTTTGTGTGTTACAATGTAACTTTGGTTAAAAATCTCTGTAGATAATGAAAACCAAAAACACAAAAAAAAAAACTTTGTGATCATTCTTCACATGACCAAATTTAAAATTCAAGCTATAAAAGTTTAATACTACGTCAACCAGAAACCGAGTTATTTGTGGCAATAAGAAACCAACATTAATAATAAAGGAAAACTTGCGTTTCATTTGGGTTCTTAATAATTCCAATGATTGTATGAGGCAACTATTTGTACACCCAACCATAAACAGAAGGTTTGAGAGAGACTGTGGGATCTTTACTTAGAAAGCAAAATGTCTATACCCTTTCTACAGTTTTACTGAAGAAAACTAAAAGTCATATTCATGACAATGTGCACAGTTTTGAGTTCGACTTTTAGATATGTGTAAGTTGCGTACAAGAAGATATTACAGTAAAAATTGTTAGCAGTTACCAAGCCACTTTTTTTAGAATATGCCAAGGACATAGCTTAAAATATACATTGAGTGAGCATGGGGTAAAATACAGCTCACTATATTTACTCTCAATGCCATTGCAAAAAAATGAAATGTCATCCATAAGGGAAGGCACCAGATGATCCAAGGAATGAAGCAAGTGAAAATTTTACCTAGAATATCATCGTAAATCAAATTAGCACATGAGCCAGATCTTGGCAGCATTACCAAATCACAACAGTGAAGTGGCACTGGTCCTCCATCGTAACCCATCAACCAAGGGCTCTCTCTGTTACAGACTTCCGTATGTTGGCTTTTGCCTCTTCTGTTGCTGAACCACAGACTGCATTCATTGCAGGGAGAATCTGTCATCGTTGAGTTTGCATGGATTTTTTTTTTCTTGGTGTGTATCCCGTGTTGGGAACACGATACAGGTTCTCCTGTCACTTTCTGTGACATGATTTCCCTTGTGGAAATTTAAGACTTTGAGGTCTAAAATATCATGATGGTACCTGTACCTGCAGCTCTGTGTTTAAAGTGAGTGTAATGAGGTTTCTGGAGTCCAGCTATTCGTCAGGGCGCCTGCCAAAAGCTGGTTCACCATAGTTCATCAACTGAGGCTTCTGTGGCCTTGGCAAGGTCAATGATTTGTTCGCGGATCACATCATTCACTGTGGAAGTAGCTTATATCTTCAGCTTCTCTGTCACCGCCAGCCAGTACTATTTTAGTGAATGCTAAGGCCACGTTCACATTGGGCAGAAAGATCATCAGATCCTAGCTATGCATAAGATCATGATTTCCCAAACCTTAACTGTTAACTTTTGTGGCTTTTGGCTACCTCTGCTCCAACCACTGTGGCAAGCAAATTATGGTTGGAAGACTTTTAATGATAAATAAATAAATCTCTCTTATACTTCTGCTGACCTTTAGCTTGAAAATAGCATTTTACAAAGTGAAAGCGTTGCATCGGTTCTCGGTACTCATTTTGTGCACTAAAACCTGAAGTATTTATTGCTGTGAATAAAAATAAATATTTTTACTGTATAACCCATTTCTTTAATACAATTATGGCATTGCATCAAACATCTAGGTAACTGTTCAATATCAAGCAAGACTTCTTATGAGACTGAGCCTGCAGGTGCACAGAGAAACCTCTGAAAGGCGTGGCGTCTCCTAGTGCTGTGTCTCACACACATCTTTTTTCTGATTTGTGTTCAGAAGAGGCCGCCTGTGCTACCTAAATGCAGGGTTTATGGAGAGCAGCTTGTCAGGCACAACAAAGCAGGCCAACAAGCCACCCTTGGGGTGGCCAGGTGACTTTGAGCACGCTCAAACTAGAGCTCTTCCCTTCCCACCTTAGGGACAGGAAATAATTTTCTGGTCAGAGAAACACAAAATGAATGTATAAGCAAAAAGAAATTAGCCCTTTGGTAGTCCCCATGTTCTATTTCCATGTAGAATACCGTGCCTTACTGCAAGCCAGTTTGGATTTTTGGCTACTCCGTGTACAAACTTGATTATCTTACTAGGAAAGATCCTCACCTTGTGCTGCACCATAAAACTGTCAACTAATTTCAGTAACAAAATAGGTAGGCTGTAATATTATACATAGCATATGATTAAGGCACTCTACCCCTAAAATATGTATAGATCAAATTCAAAGGCAAAAATATTTTAGAATCATACAGTTTATAAACAAAAAATAGATAACTGTCTCTAAAAAGTTTTTTCCTTCATCTATGGTAAGCTAACATTCAAAATAGTGTCAGCAGCATGCTCGGCTAAGAAGTTGTCTTTGTAAAGCACATTTCTTTCTGATGAGCCTACATTCTCACTGAATATGGCTTTTAGTATTTCTTTTCGAACCAAACTCAAGCATCATGAGCCAAAGTTGCATTTTGACTCCCAAATACAGTAGCAACATGAAAATCTCACAGTCAAAGTCAAGGGTTTCTGTTATGTATTAGTAAACTATAGATTATTGGGGCCTACATAATTTAAAGAAATGTAAATTAATATTAAAAGCTTGTAAAAATATGTACATCTTTACTATTTCTCAATAAATACCTTTGCAAATGTTTTCATTTTCTCCACCTTCCCATTCTGTAGCGTTTTCATGTGTGTATTTAGTTGGATACTAAGTCATGTGAAATTTGTGTTTAGGTCTCTTGATGTTAGCCTTTCCTTTGATGCCTCATTTGCAAAATTTGCAGATCAGGCAAACTGAGTATAACAGACTAGAATGTCACTAATTAGCTGGTTTACTACAGTTGATATGGGTTGCAGAGGGTTTTTTTTTTTTTACATTTATTCAAGTAGAAGGTAACTACAAGCCATTAATAATAGAGAAATGCTTATTAAAATACTTAAAGTCCCCGTTAGATGAACAGAGTTGTAACTATGATAAGCTATAGGTCTAGTTTATAAGTATCTTCTAAGGGGATAAAAGAGTCTTTCAGAAATGGATTTAGCAACTCCATTATTTTGTATTGATTCTTTGCAAATCTGTTGTTCACATGCAAATCAAAGACAAATTTTGGACCAACTTCTGCTCATTCACAATTTTTTTAAAAACCTCCAAATTAACAAGATTGAAGTGGAATTTTGTGGGAACACTCCATCAAGCCTTTCATCATAGCCAAGTCAATTAAGGCTTTCAGGAATACAACAAATATATTTAAAATAAACTGTGTAAACTTCCTTTCTATTCTCTTATATCTAGTTACTATTGAAAATTGAATTTGTGAGAAAGATTAAATTCTGTGTATCATCCCCCAACTCTTCCCCTGAACTGCAAATAAGTATCTATCTACCCTTTGCCTATTCAGGATACCTAATTGGATGAAAAGACCTCTCAGTCAACATGTCCAAAGTGGAGCCTCTGCTTCTGCCCAGATTCTTCTCACTTGTCCCAGGACTACTCACCTGGATCAGTAGTCAGCCTCTAACTGTGCCTCTTGATTTGGCCCCTACACCCCTTTAGGTATACTTCACCATAGTAGCTGGGGTGATCCTGTGAATCAGAGCAGGTCCCTTCTCTTGCCACAAAGCTCTAGCAACTGGCCTCCGTCTCAGTACAAACATCATTGTCCTTAACAATGGCCTCCAAGGCCTGTGGAAATGATGCACGGATCATAAGCTGTCCATCTTCATGTTTTCTACCATCTGTGGCTCATTCCAAACTTACACCCTCGCAGTCTTGTCACAGACCTGCACCCACCTACCATCAGACCTTTGCACTCACTCATTGTTCTTTGTTTGAGAAGGTTCTCAAGATATCTGCAGCCCTGTGTCCTGAGTTTCCTTTAGTTCTTTACTCAAAGACCATCTGCCAGCTGATACGGTCCCCCTCTCTAAAATTGCACATGATTTCCTGACACTTCCCATTGCTCCACTTTATCATTAAATAATAGTCCTTAGATTTATCCAGCCTAAGGATGTGTGACTAACCCATTGCTATATATATGCCCTGTGAAGACATGGAATGGAATTTGTTTATTTCTTTATAATCACAATCTGTGGAAGTGTTGAGCGAATGGCTAAACCATAAAAAAACATTTTATGATTATGGTTTAGAATTGAAGAGATTTGCATTGGGAGTTAGATTTGAAGGGAGAAAAAAAGAAAACATACAGGTAAGTTTGGAGACCAAAGTTTTTACAACTTACCAGAGTGTTTACTGGCATACTTTATAAAGATTAAAGATGGATATAAGCAAAGATGTACTTGGGAAAAGGTTAAACATGACCTGAGAATTACCTGGATACAAACAAGACTATAATTAGTCAGTGATTGCTTCCTTTTCTCTCTTTTAAACTAAAAATAAAAGTATGCAACAGTAGGTTCAGTTAAGTTATTCAGTCACAAATAAGCCATGTAAAATAGAAGCTGTCCACACAGTCTGTGTTCGTGATTCTGAATCTCTGAAACAAAGAGAAATGAATGATTTATTTAGTTAACAAAAGATATTTAATATCTGCATTTTTATATTGAAAATGCAAATTTATTAGATGTGGTACTATGAAAGTACATATGTTCTTATAGACAGGTCACTACCCATGACCATCTCAAATTTGATCCAGCCAATTCTATTCTTGGAATATCAGTGAAGATGCTCCCTCAGAATAGCAAAGGAAAGTGTTCTCTGTGCTCAGTCCCTGACTTCAATTGTAACCGTTATTACTTGGGTTTTTCCTCGACCCAGAGACGCTACCAGGATCTGAAAAATATTCAAACATAATATGCGAAAGTATTTCTGACGAATCTGATAACTCTATAGAAGCCAGATAAGTATCTTCCCTTCTCATGAGCTGCTTTTTGGTTGAGCTTGCCGAACACTCTCCATGGCTACCGGATGCTGGATGGTCTTTTGTTGCAGGGTATCTTCGATTCTTAGAAGGGGATATGAATTGAATTCCCCAGTTGAGCCTTCAGGGAAAACACATGAAAATGAGACAGAGCATGTATTGGGGAACGGGAAGAAATACCAAGTCAGGCTCTACAGAACCATGGCAGAGAACTCAGCCTGCTTCTGACCCCCCAATACTTTTACACAGTTCAGTGAGGGTGAAGTGGAGTCACAGGCTCGCGGAGGCACCAAACCAGGTGGTAAAGGGAAGATTCCTGGAAAAAATGATTCTTAAGTTGAAACTTTCAGGACAAAAGTCTAAAGAAAGGAGGCTAGGATTGAAAATAATCTAGACAAAGTGGAAAATTCAAGAGAAAGGGTAAAAGAAAAGAGTAGAATGTTAAGCAATTGTACATCATTCTTATTAATGGAACATTAGAGTGAAGAGAAGAGGAAATCAGGAAAAATGAAACTGGAAAAATAACCACCAGATCATGAGGATGAGTTTGATTGGATCCTGGGATCAGTAAGTATCAGATGAGGGGCTCATAGAGCAGAGGATTTGCATGTCCGGGTTTACACTTCGTAGCAGTTACTCTGACCATACCATGAAGCTTTAGGATCTAAGAGGCTGACAGAGGATCCCAAAGAATCATCAGTTGATTCCTGAATGAGGAATGGCGGTTAAGATGGAAATAAATGTATAGATCCAAAGAAATCAAGGTGTTCACAGTGGACTTAGCAACCTCTGGTGCATCTCCTTGTGTCCCCATGCAGATCTGCCCTACCTGTTTCTGGCTTGGACATTGTGATGGTCTGAATCTAGAGTGTTCCTCAAAAACTCCAGTATTGAAGGCTTGGTCCCCAGTGAAGCAATATCCACAGTTTTTGGGCTTGGGGAAGTAACTAGATCTTGAGGGCTCTGACCTCACCAGTGGATTAATATATTAACAGCTGAAAGGACTACTGGAAGGTGGTGGAAACTACACAGGTGAGGCATAGTTAGAGGAAGCAGGTCACTGAAACTGTTCCCTTGGGGACTGTATCTTGTCCCTGGCCCCTTCTTTTTACCCTTTCTCCCCCACCCTTCTCATGTTTCCTGGCTGCCATGAGCTGAGCAGCCTTCCTCCACCACACCCTTCCACCATGAAATTTCTACCTTGAAGCCTACTATTGACTGAACCCTCTGAAATCCTGATCCAAGATAAAGCATTTCTCCTTTAAGTGATTTATGTCAGGAATTTGGGTCATAGCAACAAAAAGCTGACTAACAAAGGCAGTTTGGCAAATTGTAGTGCTGTTTTCAAAAGATCAGAAACGCAAAGGAAGAAAAAGGATTCCGGTTGCTGTTTTTTTTGTTTGCTGTTTGCATGTGTTTGGTGTTTGTCACTGCTTGTTATTGGAACAAGATATCGAGTCCAGGATTTGGAAGTGTTCATTTGGAAGCAGTTAGTGAGAAGCTGAATTTGGTTGGTTGTTGAATGCCTTGCCCAAGTTACAGCTGACTTACCCTGAGACAAAGTAGGAGATTAAATAATTTCACCCAAACACATCAGTTAATCATTTTAAAAGTGTTTGCCATTTGGGTAAACTTGAGACACCCTGGCTGAACATCCAGGAATGATGCCTGTAATGTAGTTAGGTCTGTGGGAGGAGCACCAGGGAGAATTATTTGGAGTCGCCAGTTGATTTAACACTGTGCTTTCACATCCTCTGCCTTGCTCCAACTTTCAATAAAGTCAAAGTCATGATATGTCTAGATTTACAGCCCTGAAGAAATTCAAATTCCTCTAGAACTTTTCTGCAGTGACTTATACAAGAAATCATTACCCTCTTGCATCTGCTTGGAAACATATATGACACTCCAAAAAAACTATTAGGGAAAGAGGTCCACAGCAAAATGACAATTTAGCACTTATTCTTTGATAGATTCATTTATTCAAAAATATGGTGATCATTAAAATATGAGTTAGGGTGGATTTGAAAGTAAGCAGTTATCTCTAGTATGTGAATAGAAGGCAAAATTAATGCCAAACACATACCTGTAAAACCATCCTGTTTGGTGCATGAAATTACTTCCCATTGGTTATGAAAACAGCAATGTGTGAGATGGGAGATTGGAGAGGGCTCTAAGAAAAAGTGGTCTAATCTCATTTTTAAACTTTCGTTTTACAAATGACAAGTGCAATTTATGGATTTTGAGCATGTACCAATTTTCCAGATAAAACCTACTAGCACACACTGGCCACATTGGGCAATATATACTGTTACCATACTTGACTCAAGAATTGTGTTTAAAGAGGAAAAAAGGGGACACTTTCCTTCCGTCTAGGTAGAGCAAAAATGTTTATCTCTGTATGTTCTTCTATATCTTTGAAAACTTAGCTGTCATTTTACTCACCTGACCTCAGCAGTGTCCACTGGACAGAGAGCTCGTACCACTGTTTCAAGGTGACTAGTGGAAGCATGTAGCAGGTGGTAGATTTTAATTCAGTCACTAGCTGTGGAACACGCTGTACAGGGAGAATGTTGTAGGGAGAAAGAGAAAAGAAACTGACATTGGAAGAGACTAGTAATTATCCAGGGAGCCTATCATATGTTACCTTATTTAATTATCCCATTGCTGAGAGTCAGTATTATGTGTTTATTTTAATTCCCAAGGTCATCTGATTTGTGGGTAACACAGACAGAATAGGGACGTAGGTCTTTCAGGTGGACACTATCTGGATTGCAGTATTAGGCTCCTTGCATTATATCCATTGTCCGTTTACAGGAGTTGAGTTGCTCAGAAGCTGTAGAGTTATGAACTGAGGAAAAGTACAACCAAGAGCAGGTGAGATTGTAATCAGTGGAATTAACTGTAACTCTTTACTCCCCATACGTATAAATGCTTCCCAAGTAACTCTTGTACTGCCTATGGAAGAAACAGTCCTTACGCGGTAGAAATCTTATTTTACCAGAAAAGTGTAAATCTTTAGTTGATGATTTGGCTTGGCAGTGGCAGTTAGCCCTCTGTGAAGACTCAGGAGATGAATATCCAATCAAACCTGCTGAATTGGTTTGCATTTTTCAAATTCCCTATTTTTAAAATCACCTTTCCTGGGTACAGCGTGCACCTCAGCAGCACTTAACTGACTCAGGTGTACTGATCTAAAGTGTGGTCTTTAAGTAGGGTCTGGAAAGGCTTCTGGCAGAGTGAGGAGTTAGGAAGGTTCTGGGGCTGGCTAGTTTGGGAAATACTAATCACCAAGGAGCCCTGAGAAGTCAGCATGTCTTCAAGAATGTCTGGATGAAAGATGTTCAGAAGGACATCCCTAAAGGAGAAGTGGGGAAATGTTTTTCAAAAATTCTTGACCAAACCTCATATCTTGTCTAAATTTCTATGATGGACATGACTTTTTTAAATTATGGTAAGACACAGATAAATGTTACTGTCTTAGCCATTTTTTAAAGTGTCTCTTCAAATGGATCCAAAAACTGTGGTACATTTATACCATGGAATATTACACAGCTATTAGAAACAATGACCTGGCAGCCTTTGAGGGTAAATGGATGG
>PVKS010013246.1:0-51069 GCA_004027875.1 Aplodontia rufa | reverse complement strand
TCGCGTCCAGTGCCCAGGCCATGCCTCACGCTTCCAGTTGTTGACATGTTTGTTCTCGCGTCCAGTGCCCAGGCCATGCTTCACGCTTCCAGTTGTTGACATGTTTGTTCTTTTTCATTTCATTTGTTCAAATCTGAATCCAAATAAGGTTCGTCCTTTGCAGTTAGTCGCCATTCTTAAAACTGCAGTTTCCCACCTCTCCTCTAAGTTCCGCAGCTATTTACCCTGCAGAGGTTCTTGCATTGTGGGTTTCACGGCTTGAATCCCTGGAAGTCACCACAGTTGTGTTTCCTCTGTACAGCTGGAAACTGAGGTGCACACCAGACCCAGGCCAGAAGGCCAGCGCAGGAATGTTTCACGGGAGGCGGGCTTCCACCAGGAAGCATCTACGGTTGAGTGGGTTGCTTCCTTCTTGATTGTGTGCAAGTGTGTGTGACGGTGAGTAATGTGTGTGCTTGGTGTGTGTGCAAGTGTGCATGTGTGAGCTTGTGAGTGTGCACGTGCATGTATGCATTGTGCACACGTGTTCAAGGGTCTGCATATGTGTGAGTGTGAATGTGGGGGAGCATGTGAGCATGTCAGTGCATGTTTGAGTAGCATGTGCATGTGTGTCTGGGTGTGTGAATATGTGTGAATGCATGTGTGTCTTTGTGTGACTGTGTGTGAGTATTGTGCATTTGTCCACATGTATGTGTGTTTGTCCTTGTGTGTGCATGTGTGTGGATGTGTGAGTATGTGTGCATGTCCCTGAATGAGAGCAAATATGTGCATTTGTGTGTGCATGCATGTGTGCATGCATGTGAGGGTGGATGTATTTACACAAGTGTGTGCATGTGTGATTGTGCATGCATTTGTCCATGCATGTGCCCATGCACATGAATGTTTTTGTGTGTCTGTGTGTGTCCATGAATGTATCCATGTATGTGTGTAACTGTATGTGTGTGCTTGTGTATGTGTAAGTGCAGGAGTGTGAGTGCATGTGTGATGGTGGGTGCTTATGTGCTTGTCGGTTTGTGTGAGTGTGCATACATGTGTGCATTTGTTAGTGTGTGTTTGAGTTTGCATGTGCTCATGTGAGTGTGTGTCAGTGTGTGTGAATGTACTTGAGTATTGTGTGAGAATGTGTGTGTGCAAGTGTGCATATGAGTGCATATTCATGAGTGTTTACATGTGAATGTGTGATTGTGTGGGTATGTATGTCCACATACATGAGTGAATGTGCATGTATGCCTGTGAATGTGAGTGTGAATGCTTGTAAATATCAGTGCATGAGTGCGCAGGCATATGCATTTGAATGTATTGTGATTACGGGCATGTTTTGTGTGAGTACACCTATGTGCTTGTGAATATGAGCCTATTAGCTTGTGGAAGTCTGTGTTCATTTTGTGTGTGCATGAATGCATGTGGATGTGAGTGTGTATGCGTGAGGGTTGGTGGGTTTGTGTGAGAGGGTGTGCATGATTGTGATCATGTGTAAATGTGTGTGAAGTGTGCATATGTGACCCTGATTGTGCGCATGTGTTTGTGTGGACATGGGTGTCTATGTGAAAGTGTGCATGCACGTGTGTCTGCGTGAATGTGCAAGGGAGTGCATATTGTGTGGGAGCTGCGTGAGAGCATGTGTATGTGTGTGTGCATACAGGAGTGTGTTTATGTGTCTGTAAGTGTGTTTTTGCTTATGTGCATGTGTGAGTGAATGCTTGTGCATTTCTGTGAGTGTGCACACTTGAGTACATTTCTGAGTGTGAGCATATGTGCACATCTGAGAGTTGTCCATGTGTCTGAGTGTGTGCTTTTGCATGTGAATGTGTGTGCCGATGTGTGTGTGAGTGTGTGTGTGTGAGCGTGCAGGAGCTCTGGGTCCTTCACTGGCCTCCAGGATGGAGGGTTAGGGCTGGGTGCAGGCCTCTCTGGGACTGGCTCCCACCCTCTATTTCCCTGTGGCTTTGCCTCTGGCTGACTTAGGGGTGACAGACAAATTACTCACCTAGCCTGAAGGAAAAGGGCTCAGTACAGTGGGCTGCGCCAGCATCTGCCCCTAGGAATCAGGATGACATGGGGAAGTCCCAGGGGGCAGGGTGGCACACGGGGACCTCAGGCAGCCACTTGCCAGCAAGTGCTGAGGTCTTTTGCTGGTTCAACAGCCTGCTCAGTGCCACCTGGTCTGGACGGTCCTTTCTCAGACCTGCCCTTGCATCCAGTGGCAAGGTGGCCACAGCTCTCGTGTCTTAGCAGGCTCACTTGTGGTAGAGAAAGCAGGCCACTCCCAGGTCCTGGGAGCCACCCTGACAACTGAGCTGGATCCTGTGTCCCAGTTGAGAAGAGCAGGATGGATGATCACTGTCATCCCAGCTGACCCACAGGTGTCCTGCCTGCAGACACTAAGGCACGTGATGCAGGCCACGCCCCGCACAACTCCCAGAGGCACCTGTCCTGCTCCTGGAGCCCACTGGCTGTGAGGTCTTACCAGCGGAGGATGCAAGTGCCCTGGGTGTTTAAAATGAGGTGCAGAGCCACGCCTTCCTCATCTGCAAAACACCTTCGAGATTAGTCATACTCAGAACTGTGCGTGAATTTATCCCAGGGGCCGCACAAATAAAGTCTGACCTGTGCTGTGACATGTGTACCTGTGACACTCAAGCACATTGTTTTTTCTTGCTAATGTTTTTTAGATCCCTTTTGCAGTACTGGGATGAAGAGAGGGCCTTGCTCTCGCTAGGCAAGTGCTCCACCACTGGGCCACGTCCCCCACCTACACAGGCTATTTTGGAAAAATAAGTTTGAGTTAAATCTCGTGGAACCTCGCACTTCTGCTCCTGCCTGTGAAGGCCCTTGTGATCCTGGAGCCCCTGCAAAGGCCTCATCAGTGAATGCCCTCAGGGCCAGGGCCTGGTTTTCTGATTGACAGCAACCACAGCAACAAAACCCAAGCTTGATTGAAACTTGATCTTACAAGAACAAGGTGTTGAATACCAAGATGAGTTTTTTATGTGTTTGATAGACTATGATCACAACTTGATCTTACTTTAAAATACAGAAGGAAAATTATTTCCCAATTTTTTTTCTGTGGCAAAACGTCTTTAATGTAGAAGAAGAGTTACTTCTTCAATAGCTTTCAGCACACAGTAGTGGCCTTGGCACGGTCCCATAACCGGCGTACGTACACACAGGGGTTTACCTCCCTCCTGTCCCCAGTCCCAGCCTGTCTCGGAACTCGCCCACTCCAGGGACTGGATGTAGGTGGGATCCTGCAGATGTGTATTTGTGAGTGTGTTGGTGAATGCCGACGTTTTGTGTGTCTTCCTAGTCTGTGTGACAACACAACTAATTGTCCTTCACTTTTTGCTTGCTAATACAGACATCAGGAGGGTGTTTGGAAGGGTCTCAATTTTTTGAGAATGAGCTTCAAAACTTTCCACTAAGCACACATTGTCTTACACACTGGGCTCAATGCATTCTTTATTTTTTTTTAAAGATAGAGGGACAGTTGGAGAGAAAGAATCACTTTTATTTAGTTTTTCATGTGGCTTTCTTTGCTCTGAGACTTCGTTGTATACGTGGTGCTGGGGTTTGAACCTGGGTCCTCACGCATGCCAGGCCACCGCTCCAGCCCCTCAATGCACTCTTGCATCGGGATACATCCCCTCAGAGGCAGATTCAGAACTTTCCACATCCCCCTACCTCCAAGTGCTCCTGGGTGTGTCTACTGAATGAACCTTCTGGCTTCATTTCACTGGGGTGACTTAGAAAGCACAGTTCCAGAGGTCCCCAGCCAAGTGAGGCTTTGCTGGTGACCCTGGCTCTGCTATAGATCACACCTTTGATGAGCGGATCATGATGACTTCAGTGACCTAGGTAACTCTTCTGGGACCTAAGGCGGATTTTGCTGAGGACACTGACTCTGCACTTGGGCCTGCAGATGTCCCCTGGGTGACTGGAGAGGATGGGAGTCCTGGCCTCTGTCCACATATCGACTCTTTGCCCTCTGCTGCCTTAACCTTTGGGTCGGATTCCACTTTGCTATGCGTGGAAGCGTCAGACACTTGAGAATTGCTTCTTTCTGGAACCTTAGTTCCAGGTTAATGTGACCTTGCATACATAGTCTCTCCTTGGCCTTCATGGCTCACAGCTGCCAGAAACACCAGACCAGGAAAGGAAAGCAGGTGGCACCAAGCTCCTGGGGGTTTCCACCTGTGCCCCGGTGGACTGGGAATAGTTCTCTCTTTGCTAGTCTGCGCTGTCCCTCCCGACCCCTGTCCCATATCTGAGAGTTCTGCCTCGAGCTGAGGTCTGATGGGGAGCAGAGCTCCCCCTCCTCTGCCTCTGCCATGGGTTAGCACCCCTCTTTCTGCCCATACTCCTCTCTTGGGCATTGGTTCTTCCATGGGGTGAGCTTGTGGACCTGGGTTTGGTAGCACTGCTTTAGTGAATGACATCCCCCCACCAGGAGGCCACCGCCATGCTGATGTCCCATCTCAGAGTCCCCCTGACCCTGAACTGCACTTAACCCCCTCTACCTCCCCTGTTCTCTTGGGTCTGGCTCTGCACCCAGCATGAGGAGGCTGAGGTTGGTCCCACTGAACTCCGTCGGCGCTGCTGCTGCTGGCCAGCATTCTGGGTGGTGAGTGTGGCCCTAGGCATGTCCACACTCCTCTGGATGGACACTGGGTTGTTTTAATTGCCAGTTGTAAATGAGGTCACCAGGGCCACTCTGTTGAGAACGGTTCTTTGTTCAAGCGATCTTTCTTGGAAGTGTGCGCTGGCCTCATTCTCACGGCCTCTGTTCTGCTCTTCACTCTGCAGATCCTCCCTGAGAGCCTCCTCAGGAGACTGTTTTCCAAGGCCACAGTTGTCTACTTAACAAATTCCTGCACCGTTTGTGTGATTTTCAGACTTTCTTGGAAACCAACGTGTCCTGCTTTTAGATGTCTCTAAAAGCACCAGTCTCTCCTGGCAGCATCCGGCTCCTGAAGATGCAGATGAAACCCAGGATGGGAGCTGCAGGTGAGTGGGGGGAGGGCTGAAGGCAGCTGGCTCTCTGCTGGCCCTGCCCAGGGGACATTTCTGCGTGATGATAGCCCTTTCTTCCTGGGGCAGCCCGGGACCGGGATGAGTTCGCTTCTGCTCACTAACAAGAACTCCTTGCGTAAGTCTGAAGTCTGCTGTTGTAGCGATCGCTGCACTCGCCACGCTGAGGCCTGTCTTGCCATCTCTTAGCCCCACGCTGCAGCCTTTGATTAGTGGCACACGATTGTGGGAAGTGGACAGTTGTCACTGGAATTATAGACGTGTGAGCGCTGATTTGAATTGCATGAGCTGGAGGCCTGCCTGCCCTGGGAGAGATATGCCAAGCCCGCGGTTGGAATGATAGCCAGGCATCGGCAAGTGCAGATAAGCCCTGACCCCCGCAGCGGGCCTACGAAGAGCCTCGTTCTCATTAATATACATTTTGGCTTTTCAACTACAAGGGAGTTAGGGCAGAAGATCATTTAGATCTTCCTAATTAATATCCTGGATAGGCCACACTTGTTCGTTTTATCTATTGATTTTTATTTCATTAAGGGAGAGGTAGGAATCAGTGGCCTGTGGCACCCTGGTAAGAAAGTCCTTTCAGCACAAGCTGGGCAGGAGGTGCCCCTGGGCTGCTCTGGGTGGGGCTGCACCTCCCATGCCCTGGTCGAGATGAAGTGGGCATTTTCTGTGCAGTGCTCATAAACGGTTGGCAGTGTGGGAACATTTAGAGGGCGTGGCTCTGCTTATTCTTTTGGGAGGCGTCTACAGGGGAACAGGGCTTCCTGTGTCCCTTGGTCCTGCAGCAGCCTGTGTGGGTAGTTGGGGACAAGCCTCTGGGTGTGGCCAGGGGTACTGGCCAGCTCTGGGGGGGCGGCGTGGCAGAGCATGCCTGGTGCTTAGGAATGTCAGGCCAGGCCCTGTAGTTGCCATCTTTCCAGGTCAAAGAGAGTAGCACACCAGCACGCCCCTGCAACCCTGCTAACACCCCGTGGGCCATATGGAGCGCCCACATTTATGTCCAGCACCCGCCTGCGTCTCTGGGGACTCTGTCCCTGCCTCAGCCCTGCCAGCTCCTCGCTTCCCCCGACAGCTCTCTGACTGGGACTGATGGTGCTGCTCAGGCTGGAAGAGGATTTACCCACAAACCTGGGGAATGAAGAGTGCTCCATTTCTTTACTTTTCAAAAGACTGACTCTGAGCGATATGGCTGGGGGCGGAGGAGATCTAGCCCCACACATCTGCAGCTCTCTGCGTGGTGCTCTGCCTGACCCTCCTGGGGTTTGGGGGAGGCAGGGCGGTGGGGGTGGAGTGCTGCCATGGGGCTGCCGACTCTCGGCTCAGGAGATAATTCTATCACAGAGCATTGGATAAGCCGTTCCCATGGCGCTACACCTCCCCATGTGGGAGTGCCCAGGGCAGCTCCACCCTGTGGGGCTTGCATCAGGGCCCTCTGTCTTATTCCCTGTGTCGCCCCCAGGCTTAGAACACCCTGGCTGCTCAATAGCTATTGAGTGACTGATAGAGATGGAAAGGCCTTGGAGAGGGAAATGATGGCTTGGAGAATGACCTGGATACAGTTCCCCTGAGACCGGCTGGCAGCCAACTCCAGTGGGAAATCATCCCTGACCCCATTTACCCTTCTCAGCAAAAGAGACCTGAGGGATATGAAGCACTAGGAAGAAATCCAATAAAGAAATCTCAGGAAACTTGCCGCAGGCAGTACATTTGTATAATTTACTACCAAATATATAAGGACATGATCTGTTTTGAAAACATGCTTTTGTTTCAATGTAATATGCATACATTAATGCGCACGACTGTACTCTGTGCAGTTGGTGCATCTTCATCTACCCGAAGTCAGAAGGAGCAGGTTTCCAGGGCAGACCCCATCTTCTTCCTGTTGCAGTGCTGGGGTTAGAACCCAGGGCCTGTGCATTCCCGCCAAGGGCGTCCCAGGAAGCTGCACCCCTCCCCTGCATCCTCTCTAGAGCAAGTCACCCCCAGAAGGTCTGTGTGTGGGGATGAATTCTGATCGATGAACTCTGCAGTGGTGGAATGGTCCCCTGCGTCTTCTGTGTCTGTCTTCCATGGCTGCTGTGTAGGGAGCTGCACGTGTGCAGCTGCCTCGTGTTCCTTCTCACCACTGTGTATGCTCCACCGAAATCCTGAGCTAGCCATCATGTGCTGGTGGACATGCACGGTGCTGCTGGCCTCCTGTCTGCATCTCTGGTGGGCACATGTGCACGTGTATGTGCAGTGGGCTCCGTGGAGATGTGGAATTGCTGAGCATCTTAGGTTGTGTCCCCCAAAGCAGAGACTGAGCTGCGGCTGTCCTGCAGGTGAGCTATAGGAAGGCAGCTCTCAGGAGGATCCTGTAAGGAAGGCTGCAGGGCAGGAGGGAAGCTGAGCTGGGCTCACCTGTCTGGGGGCCCGGGACCATGACGCCTTGGGGAGCCCTGGAGGGAGAGTGGCACCGTAGAGTTGGCACCTTCTGGGCTTTTCATCTTGTGGTGGGTCAGCATGGGCCACGGGTCTATCCTAGGGCTGTGCATGATGCTGAGGGCCTTTCTACACGTGACGAGTCCCTCCAACAGTGTGATTCACTGGAAAAGCTGTGAGCATTGTGCCAGCGCACTGCAGCTGGGGAGTTATCACCCCGGCCGTCAGGTGACACGCGGGGCTGAGGAGCTTCTTCTACACGAGGATGCGGGGCACCCCCGGGCAGCTGGGGAGGGTCTTGCAGTGGGCCATCTCCAGCAGCACCAGTCAGCAGCACAGCGCTCTCCAGCACCGGGTGCAGACTTCCTCGCTCCAGCCCTTCCCCTTTAGGTCTCATTTATAAGGCTGGCCATTCAGTTCGCCTCTCCCTGGTGGCTGGGGAGGCTGAGCCCTGTCCATTGCTCCCTGCAGTGGGTCACTTCCCTGGGGCCGTGGCTGGAGACCTGGCCAGTGTTGTGGCGTCTGCCTTTTTCTTCGCGGCATGAGCGCACGGTCTGTTCTGGGCAGCAGTGCCTGCCATGTGTCTGTGGTTGGAGCACCTTCTCCTGCAGGGTGGCTCCTTCAGCCGTTTGCCCAGCACGAGGCTGAGCTTGAATAAAGTCCGGTGCGTGGCATGAAGGGAGCTCCTTTGGCACTGTCATCTAGGGCTGTTCTAATTTTCACTCATCGCTAGCTCTGGAATCATTTGGAACTGATTTTTGTGGTGGGCTGCAGGACTGTCACCTTGTCATTAATGAAGGCGCTGTTCTGTGATTAGCTTCTTATTCTCTGTTTTATCACCTGTTTTATTCCATTCATTCTGAACCAGGAGTGACTTTTTTGTAACCTTTTTGTGCTGCAGGTTTTTGGGGGTTGCAGTTGTCATCTTGTGGCTCCACCAGGGGTGCTGAGGACCACAGGATCACACAGATGGCCCCGTGCTGAGCCCAGGAACCTGGTGCAAGCCTCCTGCCGCACCCTCAGTCTCTGCCCTGGCCCTGGGCCCCAGCTTTGTGGCCTTCCCAAGCCTGCCATCCTCCTCTTTAGCTTCTGTTTGTCTTTGTGAATCTTTGAACCATCTTGTCACTTTCTACGGAAGCCCTGCTGGGATTCTGATGGCGTGTAGACTCTATACATTGATTTCTCAAAACAGATCTTTTAATCCACAAACACGATATTACCTCCCATTTCTCTGTGCTGTTTTGAGTTGTTTCTGAGTCACCGGTGTCTCCTGCTAGATCTCTCCCAGCTCTCTGATCCTGCAGCTGGGGTTGTGAGTGTTCTCAGTTCACTGCAGGCAGGTGGAGTGGACTTCTGCAGTGACAGGGAGGTAGCAGGGTTGTCACGCTCTCTCAATGAGTCTGTTACTCCCTGAGTTCTTCCGGAGTTCCTGCTTATCAGGATTGGACAGAAAAGCTTTATTTTCCCCCTTTCAGTTGTTATAGTACTTATTCATTTGCTATTACCCTGTTTAGGACCTTCAAATACGATTTTGGGTAATGGCAGTCACTCCCTTGTTCTCAGTCTTGAGAGGAAATTCAGCATTTCACAACTAAGCATCATGTATGTGATGTTTTGTTCCCAATTTTTATAAGATTAAGGAAATTTCTTTCTATTCCAATTTGCTAGGTTTCTTTTTAAAAATGTGAATGGTGTTGAATTTCAGCAAGCAGATATTAAGGTGATCCGCAGGGGATTTCCCCCTTCATTCTGCTGATGGAGTTGTGTAGTGGAGAATGAACTTTACTCAAAAATAGGTCCAGTCCTTCTCCAGGGCTGCCAATAGCTCTGTTAGGTCTCTGGGGTCTTCTGCACCATAAGAGTTCCCTTGTTTGCCAGGGGCTTTGGACAGTACAACAATATGATTTATGTTGATGACTTGGGGACGAGCCACACCAGTTCTGATCCCTGGAGGAATCGGAGGCTGGAGGTCTCAGCCTGACCGTCCAGGAGGGGCTGGAGACTGAGGTCAGCCAGGAAGTGCCATGCAGCCCACCCCAGTTAAAACCCTGGACCCAAAAGACCGGGGGGAGCTTCCTGGTTGGCAGTGCTGTGGAGCCTTTCAGCCACCACTGCTGGGAGGGGACCGCACCCTTCCCTTTAGGAGAAGCCGACCAGAGCCTCCCTGTTGGACCCTGTGGCCTCCTGTGCCTGCTTCCAGCTGCACCCTTTTTATAATAAAGCTGTGACCCTGACTGCGGTGCTTCCCTGAGTTCTGAATTTCATGAGCTGTTACTGTGAATTATCAAACCCGAAGGGGTTGTGAGACCCCTGGATCTGCAGCCAGCTGGTCAGAAAAGGTGACCCTGGGGCCTGGAACATGCAGCTGGAGTTGGAACTGACGGAGGCTGTGAGGCCTGTCCTTTCCTGATGAAGGGTGGCCTCACTCTGGGTGGTGGACGGTGGCTCGTGGCAGGATGGATTATAATGAATTTTTGCAAATGTCAAATCTGCTTTGCATTTCTAGAATAAATACAACTTGGCCACAGCCTAGTGTTTATAATCCTTTTTATGTGTCGTTGTACATACGTGATAATACAGTGGTAATGATTTTGCGTCTGTGGTTTTTATTATCTTCTCTTCTCTTTTTAGCTTGTTCAGCACTCCTGTTATTATTTTAATAATTGAACTAGATATTAATCATGTGGCCTCGAGTCACTCTCGCGTGTCTGTCTCGTGTAATTACACTCTGCTACTTCTCATGCGGCTCTGTCACTTTAACTCCTTAGCCCCTCTTACCCTTTGATTGGTAAGTATTATCTCTGAATCTGCCTCCAATCCCACTAGTCTTCTGTCCTCTCAGAAACTCTCGGGGCCGTTTCCGTCGCGTCCTCCTGAAGCTCTGGTTTCTGGTTGGAGATCTGGCTTTCCTTGCTCAGTTGTCCCCTGGATCCTGTTTGTCTGCCCTCGTTTCTGCACTACACTTCTCTGGGCCACGGGTTCGGGGTGGTCGTTGCTCTGACCGTTTCGGGTGCTGCTCCTTCTGCAGGACGCATTGTTTCTGCTAAGTCAGCGCGTTCTCACCTTGCGCGTGGCGCCTCTCAGGATCCTGGCAGCCTTTCTCCGTGTCCCGGGAGCCTGTGCGGCTTTCGTGATGTTTGTTCTGCTTGCCAGTCTTGTTACTTTTTTTGTGGTGTTTTTTCTCTGTTTGCTTTAAGTTTTTTCTTTGTTCTAGGTTCTCAGCAATTTTGCTAAGATGCCCCTATGTATGGTTCCCTTTTTATTTAAACTTCTCAGGGTTTGTAAAATTTTGAATGTTTTCGATCAGTTTTGGAATGTTCTTGGCCATTATTTCATCAGATGTGGCTTTTTTTCCCATTCTTCACCTCACACTTCTGAGACTCTCGTTATGGGTCTGCTTAATCTTATAATCTTGTATTTTTTTTAAAAAAACTTTTCTACTTTGCACATCAACCTAGGTATTCTCTGCTCTATCATCAGTCCACTAATCCTCTTTACTAATCTCCTGTTAGACCCATGTATTAAATATTCACGGCCTGATTTTCAGTTCTAGAATGTCCAGTTTCAGTTTCATGGATTCTAATTCTCTGTTCGAATTCTTCATCTTGTTATTTATTTTCCTATTTTTAAAAATAGTCGCAGCTATTTTTAAAGCCATACTTTCTTGACTGTGATTCACGCATCATCTGCGGGTCTGGTTCTAGCACATGCTTTGTCCTTGTGCCGTACTTCATGGTGTGCCTGCTAATTTCTGAAGTTTTGATTGACTGACGGTTTGGAATCTCCAGAGTGGATTTCGTTTTAACTTGTATCTGCAGTTATCTTAGAAAACTCTTAAGTGAACCAGAATTAGCTTTGTTATCCGAGACTGGGTGTCTGCTTGTGTGAGACAGGGTCGTTTCCTCCTGCTCGCCCCTTGCCCTGGCACAACTCTGGAGTCCTTCCCCTTCTCAGCACTGTGGTGCTGCTGAGGGCAGTGTCAGTCTCTCTGATGTCTGCGACTATGCTCTGGTGGTCTTCTCAGCCCGCCCTGCCTGCGCACTGGCAGACGTCTCACTGGGAATGGCAGAGCACTGCGGGGGTCCTGTCTCCGTTGCCTTCTTTCCAGGGTCTTGAACTGCATGTGCTCGGTGACCTTGAAATGATCTTCAGCCTAGCACTGTCCTGCCCTGCTGGCCAGCTCAGCTCTCACTCCTGGCTTCCTGCCTTGGTCTCAGCCTTCTCCAGCTCAGCTCTTGCTTCCCCCTGGCTTCCCCCTCAGCTCTCCCTTCCCACCTGGCTTCCCCCTCAGCTCTCCCTTCCCACCTGGCTTCCCCCTCAGCTCTCCCTTCCCACCTGGCTTCCCACTCAGCTCTGGTTTCCCACCTGGCTTCCTGCTCCAGTCCCAGCTCTCTCCAGTGCTGCTCACAGGTTCACACAGCCTCCAGGTGGAGAACAGCTTGTCGTGTCTGCTTCACCTACATCTGTCTTCCTTTGCCCTGGATCTTGCTCTGTTCCTTATTTGTGTGATAATTCTCTTTACTCTTAACAGAAAAAAATTCTGTTTTTTTGCATATGTCCTCTAGCAGTTTCTCTGTGTTTTCAGTAAAACTCAATGCAGATTAATCCTTTTTATCATTGGCCAGATGACAAAAATCTCATCTTAGTCACCTGACTTCACATTATAAATTAATAGCCTACATATCCTTGAACATTTTTGTCTTTCTTCTATGAAATCCAACAGAAACTGTGGTGAACTTTAGCAAATCAGGAAGTAGGAGGAAACCTGCTCCCTGGAACTGGCGCTGCTGTTACGCTCTTGGTCAGCCTGAGCGTCTGAGGCCCTGGAAACAACATCGGGCCTAAGATCAAGGGGGTGGTGTAGGGGTACAGAATCCAAACTGGTCCCGTGTGGCTCACAGGCACCCATGTACTGATGTTCCCCACTGATAATAGAGTCACACAATGTTGTCCCAGTAACACAGAAATCTTACTCACCCTTCATTCAGCTGCCCAGTGGTGACATCTTGCGAAACTACAACGCATTGTGAAGATGAGGTTGTGGGCAAGGACACACTCACCCGATGCGGGGCAAGCAGGTGCCCCAAGCTCATCTGTGGAGGCTGCCCCCAAGGCGGTGGTGTGAGGGTGGTACACTTGTGGGTAGGCTTCAGGCCCTTGTGCCAGGGACTCCAGACCTGCACACTTCCAGGTGTGAGCAGCAGTCTGCAACAGAAGAGCCCCTTCCAGAACCCTGCCGTGCTGACCTTGAGCCCAGAGTTACAGCCTCCAGGTCTACGAGAGGCTGATTTCTGCCAGTCAATGACACTTTGTTACAGCAGTCTTGGCCAAGGCACATTGGGGCGCACTCATGTGCGTGTGCGTGTGTGTGTATGCATGTGTGTGTGCATGCGTGTATGTGTGCACGCGCGCATGTTTATGTGTGTATGTGTGTGCATGCATGTGTGTGCATGTGTGTGCACATGTGTGCATGTGTGTTTGTATGCATGTGTGTGCGCGTATGTGTGCATGTGTGTGTGTGTGTGTGTGTGTGTGTTGGGGTCAGAACATAATACCTCACAGCAGCTATCAGGTATGTGGAGTGTTTTTGAGCTGAAGGGGACAGGAAAGCCTCAGAAGCAGGGGTCTGACGTTTCCTGTCCTCCTTCTCTCTTCTCTTTTCCCTCCAAATAGAGCTTCTCTTCCCAGATGGAGCCATAAAATCTAGGAAGGATCCTGATCTGGCCTCCTTCCTTCTCCCCTGAACATCTTCATGTGACAGGTGTCTGGCTGGATACTGGGGGAAGGAAAGTCTTAGGGAGGCACAGGAAGGAATCTGGGTCCCAGCCTTGTAGAGGTTCCCTGCGTTGGTTCCCTTTGGATCATGCTGCTCCTCACCCCGTGTTTCTCCATGATGCCCACTTCTCCCATCAGGCCTGCCTGGGGCCAGGTGCTCCTCACTCAGATGTGTGTCCTATGGGTGGACTCACACTCTGCGAAACCCTTAGGGTTGGCTTGCTTAACTCCACGTGACCCTGAAGCCCACCCCACCTATGCATGCAGCAGCTGGTCTTGACGGAGGCAGGGGAAGGGGATTCAGGACCCTGACCCTAATTATGGTAACGATGCCACTTTAAGCAAGCTCAACTGGCCCCTGTCAGCAAAATCTTTGCCCAGGTGTCTGTGGTTTTGCAGGGGTTGGCTGTGGTGTGTAACTTTCTTGGGTGGGAGACGCTCCGTGCTATGCTCGTGGATCTTACAAAAGTTTGAGTTCTGCAGAGAAGGTGTTGTGCTAACATGTGATTTCTGCTTTCTCTGGTAAGACTTGTGAAACCACTATCTCGCTTGTCAAAATGAAGGAAAAAAATAAATGTTTTGCAATCTCCCACTGAGTATAAGACTGAAAGTTTTCAAGCTCGGGGTTCAGGATTTGAGACGCCCATACTGCCTGGACCAAGCTGTGCAGCTTAAGAAAACCTGCTTTCTGAATTTCCTCGGGTGTGCCCTTGGGATTGCTGAGCAGCGTTCTGCTGGGGCTCACTCCTGGGCTTGAGTGAAGCAGCCTACGAAAGTGCTCCACACAGAGGCCACAGCCCGGCGGGCCCTGTGCAAGGGGGCCTCTGCTGTCCGTCCATTAGGACACTTGGTGCAGCCCTAGTGCAGGAGCCCCAAGCTCTAGGTTGGGAGGCCGCATGGAGCTCCCTGCCCCGTACCCTTCGGCTTATGGCACAGATGAGCGGGGAGTTAATTCCTGGAAGACAGAGCTGAGCTGCTGAGCTGAGCCTGCACAGGAGGTGGGAGCTCCGCTGGGCTGATCCTATTAACCGTCCAAGGTGAGGCTGCCACTCAAAAGCCTGCTGGAGGGGGAGCTGGGCCAACCAGGGGTCCCACTGGCAGGGGCTTTACTGAGGCAGTGGGGCTTCGAGCACAGGCTGATTTTGGCCAGAGTGGCAAAGCCTGTGGTGGAGGCTCAGGACATAGCATTCTGTCCTCTGCCTTCCCGAGTCCTCCCTGCCTCCTGAGCTGCCCCAGGCTCCTCTGTTTGATGATCTGTCTGTGGAGGGAATGCAGTGCTCATGGGGCTGCTAACCGGTTGGGAAGTCCTCCTCATGCCAAATCAAACTGACCATTCTCAGTATGAATTGACTTCTTATGTCCGGGTGACAGAAGGGCCTGGTTAGGTAGGCACAGGCTTCCCAGTGACCACGTAATTACAGGACATGTGGCTGCTGTTCTCTGGGCACTCGCTGGCTGCAGGCTCCCTGAGAGGCCCTCTGTGTGCATCACTGGGGGTCAGGACTCTGTTCTGTGGTGGGGTCACCTGTTTGTCACACACTCCAACCACAGCTAGGAGTGGCAGAGCTGGGATTTGAACCCAGGGTGCTTTAGCTCCAGAGTCTGGTTCTTGAAGTACGACCAAGGTTTGGGGTATAATTGGCTGAAACGTTGGTGTCTGGGATCCGGTGATCAGCTATGGAGGCCAGGCTGGTGTGAGCCTGTGGGGTAGATGTGCCTTCTGTCCCAAGAGCTGAGGCCACCGCCTGGGCCAGGTGTCTGTGCAGGTCACAGGACACAGCAGGATGAATGCTGATGTTAAAGGAGGTGTACAGGAGGAGAGTTTGATCAGAGCACCCGTCCTGGGCCTCACAGCCCACACCGAGGCAAATGGAGAGGCTTCTGCAAGGTGTCCTGCGATTCCATGGACCTGGAAAATGGGCCGGTTCCCCCAGTCAGTAAATTCACAATGACCAGCGAGCAGAACCTCCTCCTGCGACACTGGCACCATAGGAAGTAAGTGCAGAGGCCAGGCCACCTTCGCTGCCATGGCGGAGGCCAGGCCTTCCTGCCTCCACCCACACGGCTCAGCTCTGAGCACCTTCCAAAGTCTCTAAATGGGAGGCTGGCTGGGCCCTGAAGTGTTAATGAAAGCCAGTTTGGTGTTGAGTTTGTTGACATTTTATTTTTTAACAGTGAAAGTATCAACAGGAGAAGGAGCGGAGCAGTCGCTGAGTGACTGGTTTACTAGCAAGTGCCCTGTGTGCTAGTCCTCGAGGCTTCCAGACAAACTAATCCTGTTAGCTGCTTTTTCCAGAGGAGGATACTTGGGCCCCGAGAGGCCAAGGACCTGGCCCAAGGTCACAGTGCTCAGGAACATTCTGGATTCACACAGCCTTGTCCTCTCCACAGGAAGGATGCTCCTGGCCACTAGCTGCTGGCTGCTGGGCTTCCTGCCGCTGCACATCTCTTTACATGGGAGGGAAGTGGGTGCCTGAGGTACCGGGAGGACTTCCTGCTGCCATGGCCCAGGACACAGGGGAGCCTTTGATCTGGTGGCATGGCTGGGCAGAGGAGGGTTCCCTGGACTTGACTCGGGCTGGTCAGAGGAGCTCAGCGAGAGCAAGTTCCAAGCATCAGATCCTTGATGTGGAGGTGGGGAGCCGGGCCAGGCGGAGGCAAGATCCAGGGCGGCAGGGTCCAGGTGCTGCAGCTCGGTGCCTCTGGCACGGATCAGGTTGATTCTTTTCTCCAGTTTGTGTCCGTTTATGAACAGCGTCTGGAGAGAGCAAGCTCACGGAGGCGCCCCAGCTCCAGCACATCCTCCCCCCACTAAGCAACGCAGGGCACCTGGACCTGACCTCACAGGGCAGGGCAGCCCCAGGAAGAGTGACCCTGTGCAGAGGGGCGGGAACTGGAGATCAGGGCCCAACCCAAGGGGCTCCGGGAGTGGTGCTGGATCCACAGCCGCCACATGGGTGAGACGGGGCAGACAGGGGCTTCGGGTGGGACTGCAGAGGGAGGAAGGTCCCCAGCAACCCTGCCCACCCATCGGATGGGGGCTCTGTCTCTTCAGCAAGCTCTCGAGGCGCTCAGAGAAACCCAGCTTTCCACAAATGATGTTGGAGTGATAAAAGCATTTCACCAAACTGGGGCATAGTAACCGCGCTGTCCATAAAGTGAGCAGCAGCAGCACAACAAATCCGGGCTCCCGTGCTCTTCTCCCTTCACTCCCCTTGCTAAGCCGCCATTTGCTTTGGACCCGAGTAAAATCCATAACAACGCACATGAAAGTGAGGGGCCTTTCCTGCTTTGCCAGACTGTCTCCTTATGCAAAAGTTGCCCTAGAAATTCCCCAAGAATTTAAACTAAAGACTGGATTGTCTCTGAAAGTTTGAGAAGGTGCCAGTTGGTCGAAAAGAAAGGTAAAAGGAGATGAAGCACTTGAAAGACATTTCAAAAGAAAGGGCTTCAAACGAGAAGTTTCCAAACGGATCCTTTGGTCCTAAGGAAAGGATGTTTGTGCGGAGCTACCAGCTGGAGGTGCCTGTCCCCTGACACTGCCTGTGGAGGTGAGCCCCAAGCGCTGGGCCCTGAGGTCAGTGTGCACATTCGGATCCGACAAAGACAGCCGCGTCGCCTTTTCCTAGGAGCAGTTGCTTTGAATGTTTGTGAGCCTTTGAAATCTCCAAAAGCAGGATGCTTTTGCCCACCACGAAATGCCCAGACTTAGCACAAAAGTCCCCAGAGAGGAGGAGGTGGGTGACCCTTGCCTGCCTCACCCTCCCCTCTAGGGCTGCCAGCAAGTCTTGGTGGGCAACTTGGACTCAGACCTCTAGGAGGTAGGAATGGACATCATGTAAACAGAACATTTAGTACTCTGGCCACTTTAGTCCCTGGGTTGCGGGGGAAACACAGTCCTGCATACTATTCCATCCTTTAAAACAAAAACAAACAAAAAAAGAAAAACAAAAAGAAAAGTAAAAGAATCTTTCTGTGATCAGAAGAAAGAAGAAACCCACAGACTCCGTGAGAATTGCACACATAAGTACTTTCCTGCACAAAGGAAACTGCACTGAGTGAAATCCAGTGTTTTTCAAGCATAATGGATAATAAACCTTTGCTCTGAGGAATCCAATTTTGGGAGATCCTGCTATTGTAGTTTGAGTTACCAGTTGGGATCCCACCAAAAGAAAAGTGCTGGGTATTGATGACCACAGTGGAAGATTCTGGAACAGATTTTCCTACGCGAGGTTGCTACTTTCTTAAGGTCTGAAAATTCAAGAGGACTCACCCCTTTGTAGAAAGAAAACAAGTCTCCAGGGCGCGTGGTGGGCCTGGAGGACCACGTGATCAGTGAGAGCATCTGGAGTCAAGCAGATGGGTACCGGGCACCGCCAGGGTCACTGTGCCAGCCCTACGGAGGTTTGGCAGTCCCAGTGGACAGTGCACTTGCCAGGACTCTCCAGGGTAAAAAAATCTAGCTCAAAGTGGATTTAGAAAGAAAAGGGGTTGGGGCTGGAGCGGTGGATCAGCGGTTACAGCGCTTTCTTGCAAGTTCAAACCCCAGCACCTCGTGCACAGTGACGTCTCGGAGCAGCAAAGACCACATGAAAAATTTAAAAAGGAAGAGGGAAAGAGAAGGGCAATTAACTGTCCAGACAGGACTGCAGAGGGCACACGAGGTCTCCTGCCCATCTCGTGTTTGCTGAGTTGGCTTCATGCTCTAGAGAGGTCTCCGGGTCGTGTCAAGGGGAGGCCGCCAGCAGCTGCAGCCTAAGCTGGAGAAGCGCTCCGCGCAGCACAGCCTGCAGGCTGGCTCCATAGGCCCGGCCAGTGATGACCAAGGTTACCCTGGGCCGTGGGACCTATTCCTGGGACTGGTGTGTGGATCTGAGCATGATAAAAGGTGGGACACTAAAGCAAAGCAAGGGACAGCTGCAGAGGACGGGGACTGCTACCTTGCCAGAGAGGTGTCACCATGCTAAGGCTGAGAAGTGGGAACAGGTGGTCCGGGTGCTCGAGGGTGACTCTTCCCACCTCCACCCTGGACCGCTCCTGGGTTGGTGCTCAGCAGAACTGAGCTGGATACGTGGAATGAAAGTGACCCAGAGGCCAGCTGGCCGGTAGAATGTGGCCTGTACTCCTGGAAACAGGCAGAGCTGACTGCCTTCCACCTTCTTGCTTTGAAAATCAAATGTGAGGCTCAGCTCCTTAGGGATACCTGGTGCCCCAGAACCTGGCAAATTGGGTAGAGTTCCCTCAAGGTCTGCCGCAGTCAGCCTGATCCAGCCACTGCTCCTGCTTGGCAGGGGAGGGCTCCTGTGCTGCGGCCAGTGCTCACAGTTGTTCTGGAGAGATTGATCCCTGGAGCCTCTCCAAAGCCAGGGTGCACGGCTGGAGGTCAGGCCCTGCTCTGGACACCCGAGATGCTTCTCTCCTGAGGTCTGTAGACAGGCAGGGTCTGTCCTCTCCACTCTGCTCCCTCCCACACCCTTTGTCCAGCACTTTCCCCTCCCTGAATGCACTGTCACCAGCAGCAGGGGGCTTCTGGCATCTCCTGCCTGGTCACCAGGCTTGCCCTGCTCCTGGATGGATTCAGCCTGGGCTCCCAGCTGCAGAGTGGTCCAGAGCACAGCTCTGTTTCATAGCAGTGTGTGTCTTTGGGAAAGACTTATTTTCCCTTTTTATTTTGGACAACGTTCTAATCTTGGAAAGGTTTAGATTTTCAGAATACCGCAAGACAGTACTCAGCTCCCCAAGTGATCAGCATCCCACATCAGGTGACGTATTAGTTCCAAGAGAGGAATGGTGTGGATTCTCTAAGTCAAGACACATTTCCTCACTTCCTCCCTAGTGTCAGTTCACTGTCCCAGCACCCCACCCAGGTCCCCGCAGGGCAGTTAGTCACGGGGTCTCTCAGCTCACTCAGCTGTGGCTGCCTGGTCTTTCCTTATTTTCAAGACCTTGCCAGTGTGGAGGGCCCTCCAGTTGGGACTCATCTCTCTCGGGGATGGCTAGGGATGACCGGAACATTCATGTTTTTGAATGATGATTTCTTTTCTAGGGGCTCTGATCTAGTGAGTGCTGTAGGGTACAGGGGCCCCTCTGGGAGGTCTCATTTAATCCTCTCAAAGTTAACTGGGGGTAAGGGTCATGCAAAACCCTTTCTGCAGGTGTAAAGTGAGGCACACAAGGGCCAGTGACTTAGCTAAGGCTAACAAATTGGGAGATGGTGGCTGGTGGGGTCGAGCCTTCTGGGAGAATTAGACCAGGGGACACAGGACTCTCAGGCACAGGCTGCTGGCTCCAGGCTCAGAACCCACTTCCTAGGGTGCTGCAGGCTCCAGCAGCACTGCGCAGTGCACTGTCCCCATGGTCCCTCAGAGTCTGGGTTCCTTCCGTGGCCGACAAGGAGAGTTTGCTGGGTTTGTGTGGCCCCCATCGGTCCCCCGAGTGAGTTCAGCCTGCAGATGGTTCATGGCCGCACTCCAGCTCAGTTCTTTCTTTACATAAATGAACCGCTTGTCACGTTCAACGGACATTGCGTGTGATTGTCGTTGGTGCAAAGTCAATGCCATTTGCCATAACCGATTTGAACAAATGCTTGACAATTAAACAACTATCACCCTTGTCCCCCTAAAATCCTTCTCCTATCATCAAGGATGGGTGGTGCTTTGCAAAGCCCTGGGGCATCCACGGAGCATTTCCCATCAAGTGCCCTTGGTGCAAACCCACAGTGACAGCTCTGCAGAGCTTTGGCGAGGGTGACAAAGCCGGGCCTCTGGTCTCCTTCTATCCGTTTCCACCCATAGTGGCCAGTGAAATGCACAGCAGGGACTCGGAAACACCCCCGGGGACCTGGCTGAGTCCCTAAATGAGTTTCCCTGAAAGAAGAACTGGGGACACCCAGGGAGGAGGGAGTGGAGCTTGAGTTACCCGCATCACACAGGAGTGGAAGCCCGTAGTGGAGCAGGACATTATTTATTGTAATTTATGGAAATATATTAGTGAATTTCTTGATGTAACTGAAAAGTTCTAAATTATATTCAAAGGAGAATATTTAATGACACGTTAGAAGGTGCTATATTTGAGAGCTATTTGTTAAAGTGCTCCCAATTTTGACAAACATTTGTAGAAGCGAATTTCATTTTTTTATCTGGAGGGAACAGAAGTAATATATGGATGAGAACTTTGAGTAATATTCACAAATGACATTGGGAAAAATAAGAATTCAGCATCTGACGTGCTTTCTCTTCCTTGCATAATAAATCAAGCATCTCTGGCTTCTGTACATAATTATCAGAACTCATTTTTCTAAAACCAATAAAGACTGTTAAATCAGGAATTTCGTTAGAATGTTAAGTTAAACAGATGCTAAAAGACTCCAACTAGTGCTGATTCATCTAATAAAAAAATCTAAGGATAAATTAATCTAATTTCATAAATCAGTGCAAATACAGTAATTGCTACAACGTTTTCTTTTGGTATATGTTCATTGTCCCCAGAGAAGTTCCATATCCGTTTAGCAGGGACACCCATTCGCTTGCCCCTCGGCGGTTGGGACCTGCTCCTGGCTTCTAGCATCTTGGTGAGTTTCCCCAAGAACCCGGTCGAGGGCCTTCCTGTGCTGCTGGCCTGTGGTTGCAGGGTGCCTCATGCTGCAGTGAGCACCTGGATTTCGCTCCTTTTCAGTTGAATGGTCTTCCATTGCGCGCGCACATCGTATTTTGTTTGCCCACGAAGGTGTGCGTGGCGATTTTTGTTCCGTTCCGTTTTTCATCTGTGACTTTGGTGAACGGTGCTGGTGTGAGTACTGGCACACGGGTATCAGTCTGTTGGTGATTCACCCAGGAGTAGAATTCCCATTTCCCATGGCATTTTGCTTGTTTGTTTAACTCTTGGAAGAACACTTTTGCCATATTTTAATGCCAAATGAATCGTGTGGAAATTAGATTTGCTTCTCCAGTTCTGAGGGAGACGTCCTTATTTACTTATTTCATTAAACCAGCAAGGTGTTTGTTCTGTCCTTAGTATTCTCCAAGCTGCCAGGCAGGGCTCCAGGCACAGGCCCTGGAATAGAGAACTGGCCACAGCCGGCTCTCAGGAAACTCTGTTCTCACTGGTGGGACAGGAAAGGAAGTAAACACAGCTGTGACATCACGCAGCGAGGTCCTCGGAGTGGGTGGAGAGGCTATGGGGCTCCTGCTGTGCTGGGGTACCCAGGGGCTCCAGCAGGACATGTTTGAGCAAAAACCTCAAGATATTCCCAGCTGAAGGAACCCGCCAGGGCTCAGAGTGGGTCATGGTGGAGTCCAGGGGCAGCAGGAAGGCCAGAGGGGCTGCAGAGGGGCTGCTGCAGGGGAGGCTGTGAGGTCATGGGCCCACAAAGAGCATGGTGGCTGCACCGCTCTGTGGACCTTGCTTTCCAGCTGCCTTCAGGATCACTGCCCAGTGCACACATGGCCACATGCAAGCCAGGCTGAGCAAACGCACCAGCTCCTTCACCACCTCACTGGGGCACCCCCCCACCCCCCCACCCCACCCCCGCTGCCGGTGGACGCTCCAGGGGGAAAAGCATTCTGGAAAGTTTCGCCAAGGCTTTCTTTCCGCTAGCTGCTCTTAGGCCGTGTGCAGAGCCCTGAATGTGAAGGGAATTGAACAAGACTCCTGAAGATGGCCCCGAGAGGGATGGTGTCCAAGCCCAGTGCTGAGCTGTGGCTCAGGCAGCACGCGGCACCAACGTCAAGACAGAAAAAACTGAGGTCTTGAATGCTTCGCTGATTCCAAAGGTTTTATGAAGTCAGGAGCCAGGTGTTCCTCACTCGTGTGTTTTGCTGGAGGAGAGGAAGAGAAATGTGTTAATTGGTCACTTTGAGCACCTGTTCTTTTGACACATTTGATAGGCGGTGTGCAAGAGCAGACATTCAGCGCTTCTCCAGACCCAACGGGCCAAGAAGCACAGGTCAGCGCAGTGACCGCGGCCCGGGCTCTCTGTGCCCAGGAACCCTGGAGGCGGCCACCGATGCCAGCTTTGGCATTGGTTCGTGGTCACTCTGCTCGCTCTCTGGTCTTCCTTATGCAGGGGAGGACGTAGGACTGCAGGAACAACATTTGCGTTTCTTACTTGTCAAGTCCCATCCCAAATAACAAGGAAAACTCCAAATCAAAAATGCTAAAGCTACAGTCAAGACCAAGAGCACCTCGGAGACAGGAAATACACAGCAGTAGCCTTTCAGAGGGACAGGCCGGGGCTGATGGTGGCGGCTCCAGGGTAAGGAATGGGCCCGGAGGTAAAGACAGATGGGGAGGGTGGGATGGGGGCTTCCAGTGCTTTTCCAGGGCGATTAGTCCAGCTTGGAAACTATGCCGCCCGGAGTGGCATTTGCCTGAGGCCAAGCTAGTACTGCGGGCTCTGGGCGCAGAGGCCTGCCCTCCCCCGTGCAGGTCCTGCCATCAGCACAAGTACCAGGTAGGGGACTGGAGCTCAGGGAGGGTCAGACAGTCGCACCCCAACCTCAGCACACAAACTCCAGATGCAGCAGAACTGCTGAGAGCTCGAGGAGCAGGGCTAGGCCAGCGGACAGAAGGAGGCTGGCAGGCCTAGGCCCTGAGGAGCCAGGCATCCCTGACGCCAGTCAACGCATCGCCAGAGGCCTGAGAGCCGAGAAACGGGAGTCCTGAAATACAGAGCTAAACCATGGGCGGAAGAGAGCGCTGGACAGAGCTCAGCTCAGGAATTCTTCCAGAGCTCAGCAGAAATGTGAGAGGCCTGAGAGAAAGGGGAAGCGGCCTGGAGGAACAGGAAGATTGACATCTCCGCAGAGAATTCTGGGACAAGAGAGACAAGAAGAAAGGTAGAGGCAGAAATGCAGAGGACAAGGGCAGTGACGCTGAGAGGGCCCACTGCACCCAGAACGGCAGAAGAAAGGGAGACCCACCCAGGACGTGAGCGCTGGAATTCCAGGGAACTGGGGATGCACAGGAAACCCATGAATTCCCAGAGAGAGAAGCAATTTTTTGCAAAGAAGCAGGATTCCGATGGCATTAGACTTCTCATTGCCCAGGTCAGATGCTCGGGGGAATGGAGGCCCGTTCAAGTGCCAGCCCCACATGAAGATGTTTTAGAGACTCAAAGACTCGGAGAGCCCTCCAGAGACCCCCGAGGATTCCCTGATGACGTCCTCCAGCAGCATGGTGATATAATGCAAAACTACCATATGTTTGTAGCACAACTCAAATAACACGGCAATGCGCGGGGTGGAGGGGGCTTTCCTCGTGACCCCTCTGCGGCAGTCCGGTGTGGAGCACCAGGGTTTGTTCCTCCAGATGTGGCAGAGACACAGCACAGCAGTTCAGCGGCAAGCCTCACACTTCATGGGAATGTGCACCTTTGCGAAGGAACACCTCCCGCAAGGCTGCACGGGGGCTTGAAGCTTCACCTCTACAATGGAAACCACACCGCTCCTTTAGTGCCCAGCTCCCGCCCTCTTGCTGAAGTTTGCACAGGCTTTCATGCCGCAGAGGGCCCTAATTTATTTAACCAGGCCCTATTAATAAGTATTCAGATTGCTTTTATATTTCATCATTAAATGAACACTGCAGCGCACATCCCTTGGACTTTTATCTCTGCACATGAGTGATATTTATACAGGTTAAATGCCCAGAATTGGAATAATTGCTAGATAAAAGGGAATGGGCAATTAAAAACCCGATAGATCTTGCTAACTCTCCTTCCAACCTAATCATAGCCACTTATTCTTCCAGGGTGGTGTAGGGGCGTCAGGGCTTGGAGGCCCTTGGCACCCACCGGATCCTCCCAGCCCGGTTGTGGATCAGCTAAAGCCCGGGACTGCCTGCATCCTGCCTGGGCTGCCGAGTTTTCCTACAGATGGCGCTGTTGCCTTGCTCTCCTGTCACTCAGGCCCTGGCAAAGGGCTGTAATTAGGAGACAAGGAAATGAGGCTGCTTGCACAAGGGGGCTGCGGTGTTTCTCATGTTTATGCCAAGCCAGGGCCCAAATCCGTGTGTCCTCACCTTCCTGCTGTAAAACTCAGATAACTTTGTGATCCACTATTCTTCAGAAGGAAAAAAGAAAAGATTATATTTGACCATCTTTTTTTGAAATCTTTAGAACTTCACCCTTTGAAAATCAGTCTTTGAGAACTTCCAACAGTGCATCCAGTCAGTGCATTTCAGGGGAGAAGAACTAATTTACGTTTTAGCTTCATATTTTTTTTTTCATTCTCACTCTCCTTCAAAACAAACAAACACCCTCTCTATCCAAACGGAACAAAAGGAGAAATGGCGAACCAGGTGACAGTCTGTGGACCTGAGGGCTGAAGGTGACTTTCGGCCCCTAGGCACTGGGCTTCATTTCCAGGATGCTATCAAGAAGGGAAGGCAAGTCCTGCCTCATCCCTAAGGACCTGGCTGGTGCCCGCACTGTGCGTGGTAAGGCACTCTGCCCGGCAGGCAGAAATCAGGGGTATGAAGAGGGTGGGAACTGCTGTCCCTCAGGCCACCTGGACTCTGTCTCCCAGGGCAGGGACTTAACTGTAGGGGCCAACATATGAGCAAGAGCAGCAGCACAATGCCCAGCAGCCGTTCTCTCCTCCAGTGGGAAGGAGCCCTGGGCCCTGGTGCAGGTGCTGACCCTATCAGGCAGAGACTTTGTTTCATGCATCTTAGAAGTGGAAGGCACGCACCTGCACAGTCCTCTCAGCACAGAATGTTCAGGGATGTGGTGACCTCAATGAATCATTCAGGAAGAATAAAACCCAGCTGAAGACACTCTCCCCAGAGCAGGTCTCCGGATTTTCCAGATGTCCCTAAATGGGTGATCAGGAGCCTGTCTCCTCCAGGAGGCTGGTGCTGGCAGCTCCATGGCTGGGAGGCTGATGTGAGCACAGCGCTGGAGCTTGCTTTATCGGCATTATTAAAGTTAACAGGTTGCCATGTGAGCGGCTCATTCAGCTGGAATGGAGGTGCTCTGTTGTGACTGCGGCATTAACACACAACTAAGCAAGCGTGCTCTGGGAATCGTAAAGCCGATGGTGGAAATTGCGGGGAAACCTGCCGAGTTTAAAGAGGGGAGGTGGGGAGCTGAGTGTTTGCAGGGAACTGCTGGTGGTGGAGGGGTGCTTCAGCACAGACGAGGGATGGCCAGGGCAGGGCGAAGGCTTGATCTCCTGGGCTGGGCAGAGGAGCTGGCCCTGCCCAGAGCCTTGAGCTCACTCCCCAGAGTGGACAAAGGCCTAGCAGAGTGGCGTTCTGGGAACAAGGAGGTTGAGCCAGTGACTACCTACTTCCCAGTGTTTAACCTCCACTGAAGTCGCCCACAGGCAGGGAGGAGAGTGGGGAGGAAGCTTGAAGAAGCTGGGAACAGTGGTGACGGTGTCCGGTGTCTGTGCTCTCACACTGCGAGCCGGCCCACTCTACCACGTGCTTCCCAGGCCTGGATATTCTCTTTCACCCCTTGCACTGGTGCCCCCTCCTGGGCACAACCTGGGTTGTGGACAGCTCTGAGGGAGGGGGCACGGCCAGAACAGGTGACTGCAGAGCCCGCCTTCTGTGCCCAGTGAGCTCCAGCGGCGAGCTTGAGAGAGGAACTGGGGTCAGGATCCCTGTCTGGCCTTCTTGCTCCTGCTCACATCTGCATTGGCTCTCTCGCCATCCCAGCCCCGCCCGCACCCTCCCCCAGCCCTTCCCTCTCACCTCAGCTGTCTCCTGGGCTCAGGGCTGCCCTGCCAGGCACCCATCAGCTGATCAGCCTGCCCGCCCTCTTCTGCTCCCCACTCCCCAACCCATCCGTCCAAAGCCCTGCTAGAAAGCAGGGGTGATGCTAATGTCGCCCCACCCCAACCAGCAGCCTATGTCTTCCTCTGCTTGGGTGCTTTTCCTGTTCTCATGGTGGCCGCTGCCTGAAGGAGTGTTCTGAGACTCTCAGGCCAGTCGTCTGGGGTCCAGGCCGTTCCTGTTCTCACAGCCCCATGCTGCCCCACACCCACATCTCACTCGAGGCATTGAACTCGTCCAGGCAAGGCACCAGTTCCCACCATCTGGAGAAGGCTTGAGACCGGCTCTGGGCCCCCCCGGGCCGCAGGCTGGGATTGATTAGTAATGTCTGCCTGGAGCACTGGCTTGGCATACAACTTTGGTCACTGAGCACACTGGGTTTTGGGGGAGGGGTCTGAGTTTTGCAAATGTTACTTCCCTTTTGGGCCACCTTGCAAACTCCTAGCCACCTTTTAAGACTCCCTCTGCAGAAGCCACTACTTTGAGGCCCACCAAGCACTGTGTCCACAGTTGCTGCCATCTCCCTCTGCACCTCCATCTCTTGGCATTGTGACCACCAGAGCCTACCTCCCAGCCTCCCTGAAGGGGTACTGAGAGTCCCTGAGAGCAGAAAGAGCTTCAGAAATTACATGTTCCCAGGACCTGGCATATAATCAATATTCAACAATGAATGTAGAGATTTGGAAATCTACATCCTTCATATCTGCTTTTAAAATCAGCACAGGATGGCACAGTTCAATGGAGTTCTTATTTAACTATAGAAATGGATTCTTCCACCTGGCTTGACTTTCAGGGGAGTGTAAGGGGAAAGAAACTAAAACACAGAACAGCAGGACTCAGTTGGGGAAAAGAAAGGAGCTGTCAGTAGTGTCTGAAATGAGCTTGGCTTCAGTTTGCAGAGTTGCAAAGCACCTACTATGAGCTGGGCATGGTGATGGGCTCTCTTCCCTACCGACCTGCACTTGGTGCCTTGGCTTGTCACAGCCTCACAGCTCCAGTGAGAGGGGTGCGGGGGGAACTAAAAAGGACTGGACCCAGGTGACATGGCCTGTGAGCATGCTGGGGTGGAGAAACTTGGACTCCCCCACTCCAAGCACCAACTTGATCACGTGCAGAGAGGGGAGAGCCCTGCAGTGGTGACTGAGATTCACCTGCGCTTGTACCCCTCTGTCTGAGTACTTGCATGGCTCAGCCCAGATAGCCCTTGCAAGGACTCATGGGGAAAGCCCTCTTCTTGTCCTCGCTTCACAGGTGCAGAGATGGAAGGCCAGGGTGTTGGAGCCATCGCACCACTTTGGGCAGGACTCAGTGACCTTGGCCACCACCCTGTGGTCCTTGTCCTTCACTAAGTTGGCAGGTAGCTGCTGGCCAGCTTTCTGTGACCAGGAGTCAGGTGCACACATGCTGAGCGGGGGACAGAGCAGGGAGGAGCCAAGGAGAGCAGTGCCTCTGGGGAGCCCACAGTCCCCAGGGTGCAGCAGGAGACACATGTCCTTGACACTCACACCAGGAGGCAATGACCCAAACAGTGTCCTTTGTCCCTGTGGTGCTTACCACATTCTGCCTTCTCATGCATGCCTGCTTCCCTCACAGGGGAGGTTGCTCTCAGGGGAAACAAGGGCCCAGAGCTTTCCACATGCCCTGGGCTGTGAGATGCTATGCCCATAACCACTCACAGCTTCAGGTGACAAATGGAACTCCATCCTTGCAGCCGTGATCTTGAGAGACACTCAGGGGACTCCCAGCTGCTTCAGGAGGTAAATCTCACAGGCCTTCTTTGAGCACCTACTGTGTGCCTGACTCTAGCTTCCTGGCGCTGGGAGTGGAAGTGGGTGCTGCTTCCCAGCCTGTCTTGGGACGTTGCCCTTCCTGTGCTGTTGGGCGACTCTCAGCCCCGGCATCTGTGCAGACGCCTTCACAACCCTGCAAAGTGCACAGCAATGGCTGCAGAGGCTGCCTGGGGAGGAACCAGGAGGCAGCAGCAACCGGGGCTGGAAGGCCCAGCCATGCAGGGATCTCTCCTCCTCTTCCCTTCCCAGTTGCCTGGTTGGGTTTGCTGCTTCCCAGTCAGTGGGATGGACACAGTTGTTGAACTGCATGGCAAGGCCCTGCTGGCCTTACGTGCTCCAGGTGGAACTGACAGGCAGGTGACTCCCACTTTGCTGGCCCAGGTACAGGTGTGACTCCGAGTCTGCTGCACCCCGCGTGGAGCCCTACTTGTGGCACTGTTGCTCTGTGACTTTGGGTAAGGGACTTCCTCAGCCTGGGCTGTCCTGCTGTGTCCCACCTATAAAATGGGGGAATGACAATCCTCCTAGGGTGTGGAGAGGGCCACAGGAGCCATCAACAGCTTGGCACAGGGCTGGCATGCACCCAGGCTGCCACAGGCCAAGAGATGTCCCTGTGAGTGCCTTAAGCTCCGTTCACGGTGCCAGCCGGCCACCATGCCACAGCTGACCACTCTCAGGATCGCTCATGGAGATAGAGATGCTTCGCTATGTAGGTGGGGAAAGAGAAGTCAGGTCTTTCCCCAGTCCTGACATCGCTAGACTCCTAGTTGATGCTGGCAGTCACCTTTGTGGACTTCTTGTCAGGTAGGTGAACTAACCCCTTTATATTGGATTTTGTTGGGTTTTCTGTTATTTCTAGCTAAAAGGGACCAGGGATGTGGGCAGCAAACCTGGAAAGCAAGGCCCTTGGGTCCTAGCTCTGGCTCCGTTTCTCATGTGCTGGGGTGCCCTCAGGCAGGTTTCTTTCCTCTTCTGATCTTCAGATTAACAGCTTTTGAAACATGCAGATGGAAGCCAATGCCCGGACCCTCCATGAGGCCTGCGGCTTGTGGAGTGCCTCAGGGGTAAGCCTGCCCTCCGCCCCCTGCTTGAGAAGCACCTTCGAGATCCAAACAGGATGACACCAAGTCCCTAGAGCCCAGCGCATGAACCTCAGCTCTGAGACGGATGTCCAGGGCGAGGTACGCGGCTTCACTGGAGCGCGGGTGAGCCTCGCACCCGGTGAATTTTGATGCTGGTGGAGCTCCACTTCCTTACTGTTTTGTTTTAAGACTAAGGGACAGTGATAGAGAGAAAGAATCAATTTTATTTAGTTTTCCATGTGGCTTTCATTGCTCTGACACTTCGTCGTGTATGTGGTGCTGGGGTTTGAACCTGTGTCCTTGCACATGCCAGGCAGCACTGTAACCGCTGAGTCACCGCTCCAGCCCCACTCCACATCCGTTTAAGTACGGATGTGTCACACTGGGAAGGCAGACGCCTGGGGAGAACGGGCCAGGCAACCTGGGCGTGTCTGGCTGGCATAGGTCCCATCTGCCAGGACGCTGGAACGCTCCACCCTGGAGTCGCTGTTCCATTTGAGTGTGCAGATGAATCAATGTGGTGGCCGGCACTTCAGAAAGCTTTGGCAGCAATGTTGTAATGACATGTTTAGGCTTCCTGGCTACAAAACATCTTCTGAGTGGAAGACGAATATCTTCAGAGAAAGGTGCCCCTCTTGTCCCTAGATGAAGAAAAGTAACCTGGGACCTCCCTGCACCACCCAGAAAGGCTCCACTTCTTGGGCATCTTGTTTAACCAGCGTGGACCCGACACGCTGCATGAGCACTGCGTTTCTCATGACTTTTTCTGGCCGATAATATCTTTCCTTCATGTTCTCAATAAAAACTAAAGCAATACCAACAAAAGCAGGGCATTTCTGCGCTCTTGGGAGTGTTCTCGTTGTCTGATTTCTTAAGGGGAGCAGATTGCCAGGTTCACGGGACCTCCCAGTGGAGGGCAGGGCTGTCGCGTCTTGGAGCTCCTCGTTCGGGCACCTTGAGTCTGAGAATGGATCTGGGTTATGCAGCCAGCAAGCAGCCAGTGCAGCAGGCAGAGAGGGGCCGGAAGCCAGGACCCCTCACCCTCACGTGGCTCCTCAGACTTGCGATCTCGGGCATCAACCTCCTGCCACTTTCTCCATCAGCCAAACAAGAGTGCTGATGAGCTGAGGGTCTCCGTCTGGGGCGCTCGTGGCAACCTGGGCAGGAGAGGCTGCATTGCAGGGCTGTCCTGTGCAAATCCGCAGCTTGAGCAAAGTCCCTGGTCTCCAGCTGCTGGCCAGTGGCACCCCAGTGTGACAATCAAGCTGGGTTCAGGAGAGCCACGGGTCCTCAGGGAGAGGGTGACATTGCCCCAGCTGCTGCTGTGGACACACAGAGCTGGGACGGTTCAAATGGGTCAGAGCCAGGCTCTTCCGTGCCTCAGCTGCCGAGTCTTCCTGCAGCCCCGTGCTCTGCTCTTGCGAGCCAGTGTGCATCTTCCTTCCAAATCAGAGCCCAGAACAAACGTGACTTAACTCAGCTTTACGGTGCTCCGCTTCTCACTGATGTGTGACTCAGAGAGCAAAGCCCAAGAGCCACGTTCACAGCCCAACGGGTTTTCACAAGGCGAACGAGCCCTGTGAACGGAGGTGTTGGCCAAGTCAAGAGCGGGGACGGGTGGGCCTGTCTCTCCCCTTCCACACGCACCTGTGCCCTGCCCACTCCAGGTCAGCAGGTCCTGACTGGCTGTCAGGCATCAGCTCGTGGGGTGTGTGCGGTTTTCTCTGCTGCAGAGCCTCACTCCACCCTGCATCCATCGGGTCCGTTCCTGTTTCCACGCCTTCTCGTTACCGTGGAATGTTCCATTGCTCAAGCACACAGCGACCACTCACCCATGCTGCTGGCGGTGGGCCTTGGGGAGTCTCCAGGTGGGGACTGTGTGTTGCCCTGCATGACACTTTGTGTCCATGTGTGTGTGTGGGGGAGTGTGCGTTCCTTCGGGTGTGTGGCCAAGCGTGTAGTGAAGGGCTCACAGGGCGTGCCCACGTTCCGGTTTAGGGGAGGATGCCAAGCTCCTGCAAGTTAGTAGAAAGGCTGCCAGGTCTACAAGAAGTCAGGGAGAGACTGCACCAGGGAGATCTCAGGAAGATGCCCAATTGTCAGACAATCAGGACATTAGGCTTAGCAGCTGTGCCACCGGGGAATGTCCAGACCATTCCACTGCATCTCCCCGGTGGCCACAGGAAGGACAAGGCACAGCAGGTGTGGCAGGGGCCCGAAGCACCTGGAACCTCCACGAGCCCTGGTGGGGATCAGAACAGCCCTGAGGCACCATTTGGCGGCATCTTCTTGGGGACGCAGAAGCCCACAGAGAGTCAATGGGGTGAAACCACACACTTTTTCTTTGTAAACATTAGATTTTATGAGCAAGGAGAACAAAATAAAAGCTCTGTTTTTTGAAAAAGCCTCAGCATAGAGACAGAGGGCCTCTGCTGGAGCTGTGCTGTGCAGGGCTCACCCAGGGAGCAGGCAAGAACAGGTGGGGAGGGGTTGGGTCACAGGCGTGGGTAGGAAGGGCCAAGGGTGTGGAAGGAGTGTGGCTTCCTGCTTCTGTGCACAGCTCCGGACCTCAGGGAGGTCCTCCCAGGACCTGAAGTGGGTTCCCATTTCCCAAGGCCAGCACAAGCCTCGAGGAATATTCTGGAGTTTCTCCAAGCCCTGCAGGTGGGGTGGGCAGTGAAAGGATGAGAGGACAGGGGCCAGGATCTCCTGGGGAAAATAGTACCCCAGGCCAAGCAGTCAGCAATGGGGGCTGGGGCCTGCGGACACAGCAGGGACCTAAGGGCCAGGGAGCTGACTGCCAGCCCCTCCCCGGGCGCTCCAGCATCCCTCAGGGGCAGTGGGGACTCACAGTACTACTCACCCTCAAGGGACAGGGAGTAAGATAGAAATACCCACCTTAGGGCAGGCACCTGCTCCCTGGGCAGGCGGCTAGCAGCAGCTGGCCTAGGTGATCACTGTGCTTCCATCCTGCTCTTCCGATCACAAAGTCTCCAGAGTCCAGTGGCTTCCAGGAGGAGGGTGAGGGTGTTGGAGTCGCCAGGTTTTGCTCCTAATCCTGGCTTTGGGCTGGGCCAGCTATCTCAAGCTGCTCAACCTTAGCCCTCCCACCTGGGAGCACCCGGGAGGTGGAAGTGTTAGGAATAAAATTCTTAAATATCCTGAGGGGCTGTAAGAAAATCAAACACGTGCCCAGAAGTGGGTGAGCAAGGCAGACTTTCCTTCTGCAGAAGGTGCTCTCAGAGCGGGGATCCACGAGCAGGCATACTTGGCGGGCAGCGCCCCTGCTTATACCTCCAGCCTGACGCAATCCTGCCCTTCACTCTGATTGGAGGAGCTCAGGGGAACAATGTGTGTGATTGGCTACTATAAAACTGGGTGGGTACAGAAAAGAGCTATGGGTGTAATGGGAAATCTCATAAGGAGTTTAGAAACAGATTACCTCTGACCACACGGTTCCTGACCTAAGAAGGCTTCCTTTTCATGACAACCTTAAGGCTGCATTCTGAAAATGGATCTGACTTCTGACTTCTCACAAATCCACTTTTCCTTTTTATACCTTGGGTACCATTTTCATTACACCCTCTATATTGCCATCCTGGGTATATCAACTTTTTGAGGGGACAATCAGTCATGTGCTCTCCCCTCTTCAGCAGTTTGGAATGGCCATCCCAGTGATCAGGAGCACTTGGAAAGGTCCTTTCCAGCTCAACTGAATCTTCAGATCTTATTTAAAATGAGGTCTCCAGGCTCAAAGTGGTGAATTGCAAATCCTAGAATGGGAGAGCTCAACAGTAGCTCCTTTTCACCTTACCAAAATCAAAAGGACACAGATTGAATTGATTCAGAACACATTTTTGAGTTAGACATTCCTGCCTAGGAAACTTTTCTTTATAGCTTTAGCCTTAAGTACTTTTGGTGGGGCTGACATAAGTGTATATCTTAAATTACACCAAAAGAGCCATCGTCTTTTCAATGTCTATGATGGCTGTAATTTGGTTATAACTCCCCTGCCAGGTGTTTAAGACCAAGTCGGTCAAAATTGACCTTGTTCCAATCATTCTATTAGAGTCAGCCAAGATTCCTCAGAGGCTCACTCCTGAAACCACAAGAAGCCCCTTAGTTCCTCTAGCTTCCTCTATCAGTGCCACCTGCCAGGGTGGGTCAAGGTCTTGCTGACCACATGTGGCTTCTCTGGGAAGCACTAGGGACATCTCCCTTTCCAGTGACCTTCCTCTTCACAGCATGTACACTGGCTGGCTTTCCTGTGCTCTAGGGTCCTCACTAACCCTCTGATCAGGGGTTTGGATGACACAGAGGTGCGGGGCTATAGAGAGGTCTCTCCATTCTCTGCGTCCTGGCTTAAAGGGCAATTGCCAAAATATTGGCCACTTTTCCTTGACACTTTTATTTCCCTAACTTTAACCGCTAAGTTTTACTGCTAATCATCCAGCAGGCCAGTTTCACTATTTTGAAGAAGTTATAAGATCAGACACAAGTGACCAAAAAGGAGTCAGACCAAAGAGCGGCTGAACAAGGCTTCATCAGTCTGTCAGAGCCAGGAGCCAGAGAAGTCACACGTTGGCTTATAGTCTGGGGTGGGCAGGGGAAGGTTGGGGGCCTCGTGTTCTATGGGGATTGGCTGGGGACTCCATCGATCATCGGGTGATTGGAGACGCCGTTGGGGTTATCTGTCCACGCCTGATTGGTTGTTCCTTCCCACTTGCGGGCTGCCTGATGCCCTGCCCCATCCAGCTGCCTGAAACCAACCTAATAATAGAAATGCTGGGTTTTAGCCTTAGTAAGTACAGTTCTATTGTTACCTCCTTCATTTAATTAGGGTCAGTAAGAGTACTGGAAAATAGCATTACTTTTCCACTCTCCTACAGGTGATGGCTTAACTCAGATTTTTCTGTTAGAAGTAGTACTTCTGTAAAACATGGACAGGCAACAGTTATAAAGTTTTAAAAGGAAAATACAAAACAAGATGAATAAGACCAAATGACTTTGGACCAACAAACAATTTCTATAATAGCATTAATATGACTTGGTGCCTATTTTGCCTCCATAAAGATCTGTAAATTTATCAGCTTGGTCACATGAGACCCTTTTCAAAATTTTCTTTCTTTTAAAACTTTCTTACAATCTTCCATATCTTTAGTAATTAATTTTGTATTATATTTCTTGATTATTTTGAGATTGCGGAAATCTTTATAGCAAAAAGCTCTCCTTTGAACATGACTTTAACTGTGCCCAAGTTTGGTCTGGTTTAGAATCGTCCTCACACGAAGCAGGGTGAGAGGAGAGGCTTACCTCCGGTCAGGTGGGGCTTTCCACAAATCACACGATATTCGCACCTGTACAAGTTTCCGATCTTCAAGTTAATCAGACTCCCCTATTACAGATTATAGTGGGATAGCTAATCAAAAAGTATTAAATGACATAATAAATAGATCCCCAACCAAATTTGCTGTTTCTAAACAAGTCTGAAAAGAGATTATTGCTGCAGACAACTTTAGTTGGAAACACCAGCTTGTTAAAGTGCTCGCTTAAGTTTTACACCTCAAAAGGTTTTGTATCTGGAGGTCATGACCACACCTAATACACCAAGAAGGCTGTGATACCATCACAATTATAATGATGTCCTTACATTAACTAAGTTTAACCTTTGAAGAAAAATTTAAAATCCATACGTGCAGTGTTTACAATCTTAGGTCTGCAATACTGACAGGAATCAAAAGGTAACTTTAAACTTCTTTAGTTAGGAAACAGTGTTGATGATCAGAAATAGACCTGCTATCTGGTTATAAATCCATCTTATTCATACAACAATGCAGCATTTACGTAGTTAAAGCAAACAGGTATAAACCAGGTCCTCAAATGGCAGTGTGGCCCTCCTGTATCAAATACAAGGCATAAAAGAGAGCACTTGTTTCTTATTCTGCCTTAGTCCTCCATAAACTTCCATTCTAGTGACTCACACCATACTTCACATGTATTTAGGTATTAACTATGTTGTAAAATCCTAAAACATTTATTTAATCAGTAATTTGAAAGACTTTAAACTAGGTATAGCTTTAATTCCTTTAAGATATAATTTTTTTCTAAATAAATAAACCTATCATCAAGAATCATCTTGACGTATAAGAACAGATCAATGTCTAAGAAACCCTTGTTATAGCATTACATTAATATTGGACCTTAGGAGGAACCTCTGACCATGCCAATTGTATTTTTCTTGCTCACATGCAGATGTTTTAGATTTACCCTCCACAAATTTGCATCTTATTCAGACACTCTATGGCTTGCTTACTTTACCATATAAAATACTTTTCTATCCAGAAACATTTATAGAAACCAACATACTTCTGATTGACCACCTAGGAAAACATGTGGGCGAGTGATCTTAAACCCATCCTTACTCTTATCTGCGTATCCAATTTAAATTGAACCTTTGTTCCTGCTGCCCACCTTACGGATTTAATCCAGCATTTTAGGCCAACATCTGCATTGCCCCAAGGCAGAAGACAGACAGATCCCCTCCAGTGATCTAGCAGCAGGGAGGAATGCAGCAGAATTTCAGACTGTAAGAGTGAAGTCTTCCAGGTTCTACGGCCAGCATCTTGGATTTAAAACTGCCATTTTTTTCTTTCTTTCCTAGAACTATCTTTTCAAAATTTTAACATGTATCCCAGAGGGCTATCTAAGGAATGCTTTTTTTATTTTTCCCCCTCTGGTAGCATCCTCTGGAGGACGCAATGTCTACCAAGCTTCTGTCTGACAAAGTCCAGACTTGGGGAAGGGCTCGGCAAAGCCAGCATTCCAGGATATTGCCAAGACCATCCCTTCTGGAGATTGGCTCTTTACTCAGACTGGAAACTGTGATTGTTATGAGAATTCCACTGCTCAAACAACTGTTACAGATTGACGAGAAGGGTACTTGTATAACCCATATAGAAGTTAAGAAAAATGAAGCTATCGTGACTTCAAAACAAAATTGGAAATAGAAAGCAAAATAATTAGAACTAAAGAACAAAAGAAACAGTATAAGTAAAAATTGCCTTTCCTGTCTTTGCAGAAGTTAACTTTTAACTTCTTAGACCATAGGTTAGGATGCACGAATATCTTAAGATTAACAATTATAGGACTTAGGATAGCTACAAAATATCTAGTAAGGTTACAGTAACAAAATAGTTTTAGGTTAATAGTTAATTAGGGTGTAAGGGCTTATCACATAGCTAAGTAAGAAACATCTGAAGGAAAATAGGGATTCAGAGTCTTGGGAAAGTGTTTGATCTCTGACTTTTATCAAAACAGGTATAAAGAACTAAGAACTTTCTTTTTGAAAATAAAGCCTTTTTATATAATTTATGAAACACTTCATGAGGATTTGACCATGCACTAATGATAAAGTTGATAGTTTTATGTCTGGTGTTCTGAAACAGTTGTATGTGGTCAATTTGGTTAATGAGGCAGATAACGAAGCATTGTTTATGCACCTGGGGTGCAGGGGGGCCCCTTGTGCACCGTGGTTTCTTGCTAACAGAGTGGGGATCGCTGTCACTCACGTCCACGTCCGTGTAAGATTCTACGGAGTCAGCAGAAGGAACCCATTGACGTGCTCAGAAGAGTGCCCGGCACCTGACAACCACTCCTGAACGGATCAGTTAACGTTATCAGTTAACGTTTTAGTGTTCCTTTTAGTCTTTTGCCCTTACACCCCCGGTAGTTTACTTGTGTAAGTATAGAATAATTTGATTATTTCCATAATGCCCGCTTAACATCCCCACGTAAGTTGTTGAATGATCCATCTATTTGCCAGTAGTTTGGGTTTTTGTTTTGTTTTGTTTTGGGCACTGGGGATTGAACACAGGAGTATTTTACCACTGAGCTACACCCCAGCCTTTTTTTTTTATTTTTTGTTTTGCTAAATTGCTGAGGCTGGCCTTGAACTGGTGATCCTCCTGACTTAGCCTCCTGAGTTGCTGGGATTACAGGCGTGCACCACCGAGCCAGGCTTCCCAGAAGTCTTCTGCTCTCTTGTTCCAAGTTCTATTTGTTCCATCCCCAGGGGAATAATGCATGTTTAATCTGGTGGAGTTTGAATTGCAGATCAAAGAGAGTTCAATACTTCCTCCACATTTCTCTCCAGAATTGTTCTGGTCATTCTCAGCCTTGTCCGACTCTGACGTTTACAGGAATTAATGGAAAGTTCGATGAAATCCCAGAGCCCGAGGATGGCTGCGGTGCTCACTGCAGCAGCCCTCATCAGAATAGTCACTGCCCGGCATGCAGGGTGTTCTGGTGAGTTCTGCTGCTGACAGTGTTCACTGTGCCTGATCCATCGCTTCACGTGTCACCTGGTGTGGTCGGCCTCTCCTGGGTCACGTGCTGGCTCTCTCCGAAGCTCAGCCCTCTCTGCACCCTCCTCACCCACTACACTGCATGTACCTGGTAGTTAGCAAGTTTCACAAAACAGCAGGAGGCATTAACTTTTTTTTCTACATTTATTAGAAGTATATTGCGATACAGGATACAGATGAGGAGGCATTAACTTTTTAAAGCCGTCCCTGTCAATGTGACGGGCTGAACACAGTGTGTTATTTTCATTTGCATTGGTTGGATTACGAGTGAGGCAGCACTGTTTGCTTTTTATGTTTATCGATCACCTGTATCTTTTATTTGTGAGCCAGACCTCCTTGCCTTTGCCTGAGTGAACACACTGAAGCCCCTTCAGTTTCCATGGTCGATGTGTGAAGAGTAGTTGGTTGAGTGGAGAAATACCCGTGGATATCTTTGCCTAAATCGTCAAACAAGGACTTCATTGTGATTCCCACTGCCAGGCAGCCCCTGCCCTTAGGAGAAGGTTGCTCACTGTACCAGGAGCCCAGGCGCAGTGCAGAAGTCCAGCGGGCGCTCTGCTCTCAGACCCGAGATGCCGCAATGTAAAGGTCGTCGCGGAGCCCCTGCCTCCGGTCGGCTGATCCAGTGGCGCGATGCCCCAGCAGCTCTCCAGACCTCCCTACGTGCTGTCATGCGCACCCACGACTTTTGGTCCTTACTGTAGCTGCGTGGGGGCACACAGGGCTGCTGACAGTGGCAGTGGAGGAGCTGAGCCGGTGGCACCTTGGGGACGCAGCCTGGACACTGCTGCTGTGGCTCTTGGTCTCGTCCCAGGGTTTGCTCTCTCCGCAGGTCTTCCCGAGGCACGATCCTGCACAGAGGCAACTGAATACCTTGTCTCCCGGAAGCCGCAGGAGAGGTGGGCCCAGGAGATTCTTCTGGAAGCTGAGAAACAGCTGCATTGGAAAATGTACCTGAATTCAGGCTTCAGGGCCGCTGAGTTAGGGACCCTCTGAGCCCCGTGAGCCCTTGGTGAAGAGCTCCAGCCTGTACAGATGGACCTTGTTGGTCTGTTCCGGGAGGAAGCCAGCGATGTGAAATTGTCCAGGTGACCCGAGCACCATCCCTTCTGCTGTGCCTTCAAGGTGGGTGAACCTGTGGCCTCTTTTGAGTGTGCACATGGGATAGCTGGGTGCCCCTGTCTGCCACTGGCCTCCCTGGGCTGCACTGGGCTGGGCTGGGCAGCGCCTTGGAGCCCTCCACTCATCTTCTGCACGGCATTTGCCTGGCACCTGTTCACGCCCTTGCTTTCTCCGGTGGACTGCGGGGCTCAGGAGCAGGACCAGGCCTCAGTTTTCTTTGTCTGCCTCCCTCTGAGAAGCACCGGAGTAGAGCTGTCCAGCAGGAGTGGCTACGTGCAAGTCGCAGTGGGCAGGCCGTGGGCGTGGACTCCCGCATGACTCCCTCACGTCTGGGCCTGGGGAGCTGGCAGGGCGCACACAGGGGATCTTCGCCCAGTCTGCAGCCACCTCTGCCTGTCCTTTAAAACCTATGCATCCAGTTGCCGCTGGCTTCTGTTGAGTGGGTTCTGGTTCCTGGACGTGGGAGTGGCGTGAGCAGGGAAGACGGCCACCACTGTGGACCCCACAAAGGCCGCCCCTCGAGAGGGAGGATACAGCTGTTCTGAGGGTTCATCTCGAGGGGCCTGGGCTGCTGGGGGAGCAGGCGATGCTGCGCGCTGTCCACTGCACATCACCGCTGCGGAGAAACTTGACAAAGCGTGGCCCCGACGAGCCCTGTGGGGCCGCTGGGCGAGCCTCCAGCTTCAGGATGGGGCAGACAGCGAGCAGCATCTAGGCGTCTCTGAGGGCAAGAAGGGCTGGGGTCAAGTGCTTGGGTCCTGGTCTAACCTGACACCCTGGGTCCCTGGGGGTCAGTTCCCCGCAGGAGCAGAGAGGGCTGAGCTGTGCCCCCGCCCCCTCCACCCTCCTGCTCCTTGGCTCGTGGCTTCGGCACCACAGCACACTGTGGCCTGCGTGTGGGCATCGTAGGCCCCCGCCAGTATCTGCTGTATACACGCTTGCCCCTGCTGCGCCCTCGTTAATTTTTTTTTTTAAGAGAGAGGGAAAGTGAGAGTGAGAGAGAGGGAGAGGAAGAAAGAGAGAGAATCAATTTTATTTAGTTTTCACGTGGCTTTTGTTGCTCTGATACTTTGTTATCTACGTGGTGCTGGGGTTTGAACCTGCATCCTCGTGCATGCCAGTCAAGCGCTGTAACCGCCGAGCCACCACTCCAGCTCCAGCCCTGACGCTCTTGTTCTTAATCTGTCTTTATTTGAGGCCATTTCTCAGGATATTTCTCGTGAGTTTGCCAGCACCCCCCTCCCCATGTGGTGTCTACTAATTCTCACTCCCCGGCCTGAGTGATTCCATCTCACCTGACGTGGCCATCGAGCGTCCTGGTGGCTTTCAAGACAGCCTGTTGCGAATTCCTCTCACCTTCGGTGGCCTTGAGCACCTGCATTTTCTTCTGAGACTCACCGAGTCAAGTCTTTTGACATTCTTTTGAGTGCCTTTCATGTTCTGGCTTATGTGATAAGAATCTAATTTATATAAAATGCAAGCGCTTTCCTCAGCCACTCCTTTCCTTTTGAGTCTGGTCACTAGCACAAGGGGAGTTTACCTTAGTGGGGGACAGGAAGTGGCAGTCCAGCCCTGCTCCCTCCCAAAGGGACTCGCATCTCCTGTCCCCTCTGCAGCAAGCGCTTTTTACATAGATTTCCCCATCAACTGATGAAGCAGTCCTGCATGCTCAGGGGTGCAGCCTGGCGCTCTCACAGGCATGTGCAACACGGATGCGCGGGTCAGGCAGGCAGTAGGTACACCCGTTCCCTCCGCAGGTCTGAAGGCTCCTGTAGGGGCACAGCGTGTGTGGTGCTCACTGCTGGGGACTAAGGAGCGGTCTTGGCTCCTGCTGAGCTGGGTCTGATCCAGTTTTGCTTTTGATGAGGTCGCACTGGTATTGTGCAGCTTCGGGAGACCTCGTTTAAGGATGCTGGTTGGAATTCCACCTGCAGGGCTCCTGCGCGACACCGCATTGTCCAGGAGCGTCCTGGTCCCTCTGTTTCCATGCTCTTTTACATCCCTCAGCGAAACGCCACCCTGCTCCTCATGCAGCCTGGGTGCTGCTTGCTGAGTGGATCCGGGCTGTGTATCTGGTGGTCGTTATGTGGGACTCTCTTAGATTTTCACCTGGTCGTTGTGGAGAACTCACCATCGCTGTTCACCCACAGGCTGTTCAGTGAGCCGTCCGGGAGCCTCGACAGCTTCCAGCTGCCCTCTGCTTTTTCCCAGACAAGCAAGTTTGTGGTGTGAAGATGGTCGTGTTGGTGTCCACACAGGTCACTCTGAAATATTGAGACGCTTTTGCTAGACTAGAGGTCGGTACGGATTAAGAGGCCCTTACCCTTCCATCAAGGAACCACTCAGGGATGCCTGAAGACTGTCATCCCTTACTGTGGGCAGCTCTCCTCCCCACCCAACCTGACCAACCCCACCCACTCCTGTCGCACTGACTGCGGGTTTGGTTCCCAGTCTCTCCACGCCTGCGTCCTGCGTGCTTGGCCTCCCTCTCCACCTGGATTTCTGTTTCCTTCTTTTGCTTTCTTTGCTCTGTGGACTACATCATCTTTGATCATTTTTCTCTGGTGTCTTGAAGGTGCGTGTCCTGTTCTGCTACCAGTGATTGTCACCTAGGCAAGTGTTCCTTCCGTGTTGCATCTCTCCGTTGCTCTAACAAGCACCCACACTTCTGTTTCTGTCTTTACTGCTATCAGGGAGAACAAATATCCCTTGTTCTCCTTCCATATGATCCCGGGAAGCACAAGCGGGAACTGTTTTGAACAAGAGCATAGAAGCGGCACGGAACCTGTGCTCAGTGTGGCTGAAGTCACTAAGGGTTTATTTTTCTAAAACGATGACAAATCTGTAGACAGGCAGCGGGTCACAATGTAAGTGCCAACATCTCTACAGGTCTTTTCCTCAGCGCAATAAACGGCTGCTGCAGCTCCAGTAATTCCACTGACATCCAAGACAGTAAGACTAAGGGTTTCAAGCTGTTTCTGTCTCAGAAGCTCCAGCACCTAGAAGGCTCCAGTTAACACCTCAGTGGCCAGAACTCTGTCACGTGCCCTTCTCCATCCCCTACACGGAGGACACTCAAAGGAGCATCCTTCCTACCCAGGGGGCACAGACAGCAGAAAGGAAGAAGGTGTGCTAGCTGAGGAATTCGTATACTTTGGATTCTCCCACTAGGATGCCCTCGGCAGGGACAGTCCCAGTTCACTTCCACAAGCTATCGCGTTGCATTGAGACTCTGCTAAAATTCAGGGTGACTGAAAACTTCCCCAGTGCACACTAGCTGGCAACAAACATTAGGGGAGCAGACTTCCTCAGCCTGATCACCAACCCCTACCTTCAGGAGGCTCGGCATAAATTGCCAAATTCCATATCCTTTCTTCTACGATCTCATGCTTTGTCTACATTTCATTCCGACATGATTGCCTTTTCATATTCCAAGTAATAACAAAATACATTTTCCTTCAAATAATTTGTATCAAGTTATCTATGAGAAAAGCTCCTTCAATAAAAAACACATACAGCTAACACCGTCACAAGCAGCAGGAGCACATAGGTGGCTACGTCACCTCGCAACTTGCCGTTGCTGGGCGCCTGTGTTGAGAGACTCGGTCTCGGGTGAGCTCATTCACAGCTCCAGAGCAGCTCTGGCGGAGCTGCGAGACTTCGGGGCCCATAGCTTAGGAGGCTGACGGGGATGTCCTCATGTCCTCAGTGCAAAGGGTTCAAAGATCTGGATGTTAAGCCAGCAACTTTAAATTTACTTGAAAAAGAAGGAGAATCAACACTACAGGACATAGGGGTCAGTGGTGTCTTCCTTAACAAAACTCCCATGGTGCAAGCAGTAAAGTCAAGAATAAATGAGTGGTATGCAATTAAACTAAAAAGCTTTTGTACAGCTAAAGAATTAGTCAAGAGCATCAAGAAAGAACCTACAGAATGGGAGAAAATCTTTGCCTGCTGCACCTCGGACAGAGGGCTAATATCCAGAATATACAAAGAACTAAAAATCTAAACAACAAAATCACAAATAATCCAATCAATAAAATGGGCTACAGATCTAAAAAGAAACTTATCACCAGTGGAAGTCCAGAAAGCCCCAAAATATGTGAGAAAACGCTCCACATCATTAGCAATAAGAGAAATTCAAATCAAAACTTCAATGAGATTCTACCTCACTCCTGTTAGAGTGGGAAAATTGAAGAATATGAACAATGACAGATGCTGGAGAAGCTGTGGGAAAAGAGGAACACTGTCACACTGCTGGTGGGACTGCAAACTGGTACAGCCACTCTGGAAAGCAGTATAGAGACTCCTCAAAAAATTACGGCTGGAACCACCTTATGACCCAGCTATCTCAATTCTGGGCATTTTCCCAAAAGAGTTAGAATCAGCATATTATAGAGATACGGCTTCATCAGTGTTTATAGCAGCTCAGTTTACATAGCTAGACTATGGAACCCAGATGCCCCTCACTTGATGAGTGGATTCAAAAACTTTGGTACATATGTACAATGGAATACTACTTGTCCATTAGAGAAGACGATATCATGGCTTTTGCAACCAAATGGATGGAGATGGAAAAAATTATGCTAAGTGAAGTATCCCAATCTCAGAGACTCAAAGGCCGAATGTTTTCTCTCATTTGTGGAAGTTAGAATACAACTGAAAAAATATGTTAGATGGCTAAGCTAATAATAACCTCAACATGTATGAATTTTTAAACAAACAGAGGGAAACTTGCGTAGGATATCTGGAGACGTACCGAGGGGAGCCGGGAGAGGGGAGGGATTAGGAAGGATATCTACGACAGTGGAGAGAGGGAGCATGGGGGAATCAACTCAGAAGGAGATCTCCGATCTCCACGAGACGTTCATTTAACACAGGGGTTCATTAGGGGAAATATAACCATGGGAACTCAAGGGAGGAAACCATGGAATGGCATCAGGCTTGGCTAGCTATGTGAACATACATTTATTCTTGATTGTTTGATAATGACTCCCCCTCAATTGCAACTCCTATTCAACAATGAAAATAATGACAGGTATAGCTATCCAAGGGATTATTATTTGGTAATGAAAAGAATAAAGTACTGACAGGACCTGGATGATACCTCAAATCTCACGCTGAGTGAAGGAAGATGGGAAAAACCACATGTCACGTGACACACTAAGACAAAGTGTCCAGAACAGGCAAACTTTAGAGACAGAAGACGGCTGTGGAGGCCTTGGGGTAGGGCAAGGGTGATGGTGAGGCACAGGAAAACCGAGGATTCTTTGCAGATATTTAAAATCACTTAGGAGTAAGCTATGACCTTGGCAGCACAACTCAAACCAATAAAAAGAGGACGCAGGGTACTTTAAACAGACAAACTATACATCGTGACCTTCCATTTCACTACAGCTGGTGACTGATAATGACTCCTGCCCATTGTCATCTGAGTAGACACTGTGCCTTGTTTACTGGGGGTAGATGTGAGATCTCCACTGTCAGCTCATGCGAGACCCTCTGTGTAGACACTGTGCCTTGTTTACTGGGGGGTTGTTTAAATGTGAATTCTCCACTGATTACTCAGGTAAGATGGAATGCAAGAAGCTTCGAGGTGAAGTGTGTCATGACAGCCTCAATACCAATAGTGAGTTGATGCCCTGATAGGGATTTGCTGTTGTCACGTGCAGTGTGGAAGCGTGTTGCTGGATGAGCTGGGTCCTTGGGGGCGAGCCTCTGGGCTTATGTGTCGTTCTTCGTGAGTGTAAGTCCTGACTTGATTCTCCTGCCTCGCTGCCCTGCCTGGCCTCTGGCTCAGAGCAATGGAGCTGGCCATTGCCAAACCTCTGAAACCATGGCCCCTCTACAAGCTCTTGTTAGCTTCTTGGTCACAGCAGTGAAGAGCCGGCTGAAACACGTGGCTTTTGTTTGTGTACACGGCAAGCCATATATAGGTCAGAATACCTGGCTTCTATCTTCACTTGCAAGGATGTTGGAATCGAGGGCAGGATCCCTGCATGCTTAGAAATTCCCAATAGGTCTGCAGATCCTGCCCAGAAGTGGAAGCCAGTCTGAATTTTCAATTTCCCAGAAGCAAGACGGGCAACTGTCAAATAGACTTGTACCGTGATCCACTGATTCAGACGATTTTAAGGCAGTGGTTTCCAGACTCTTATCTGGGGACAGAAACCCCTGAGAGATGAAATACTAGAAATCCAGTCCCAGCAGTTAGCAGCATTGAGTGATATTAACTTCTGTGGTTTTCTTTGCTGGCTTGGTTTCCTGGTGCTGGAGTTGAACCCAAGGCCTCACACATGCTAGGCAGCTGCTCTACCACCAAGCCACACTGCCAGCCCGTTTCTTAGTTTAGACCATGTCATTATGATTCCATAGGCACTCAGAGAGCGGATGTAGGACATCTCTAACAATTCTTGCAACATTTCTGAAAATGTAAATTTTTTCCCAGAATGTAAATATTTACTTACATAATCTCCTCCCACCCCATATGAAGCCAACAACAGTGGCAACATAAGGACAGAGGCAGTGACCTTGGCTGGACTCCCAGTGAGGAGCTCTTTTTCCAGTTGCCCAATACATTGGACATCAGACGTCCCTTTCATGAAGCAGCGTTAGGTGGAGATGTCTTTCATTGTCCCCAGGCTGACAGCAGTGATCATTCACCGGTGAAGGGGTGCCGTCAGCTGGTCTCCACTGCGGCCGGCACTCTTCCCTGGTGCTGGCTTCCACACCAGTAGCTGCATTCTCCTTGCCCCTGGCTCCATCCCGTCTGCCCACTTCCCGGCCTGCCCCTACCCTTGAGGGAGCCCCTGCCCCCAGAACCTCACCTTGGTCTGCTTCTGAGGCACCCCAATAAAGGCATCTGTGGTCTATGAAGCAAAACCTGGGGAGCTCACGCTAGAGAGTGAACCCTGGAGAATGTGTGTGCTCTCCGGGACGGCGTTTCCACAAGCCAGGCTTGCTGGACCCTGGGACCTTGTTAGATTCCTAGGGCTCTCACAGTTCCAAAGTCAGAAGCTGAAAACGGAGGTGTGGCCGGGCAGGAAGTCTGTATCAGAGCCCTGCCTCACCTGTCCTGGCTTCCTGCAGGGGACGGCCACTTGGTGCTCCTCGTCAGACTGCCATAGCACTCATGTCCCTCCACCTCTTGCCTGCCTTTCCTCTCTAGAACATTCTCCGAGGTCCCCTAGTGCATCTGACTGCTGTTTCACTCCCCAGGGCCCGCACGTGCTGGGCCAGCACATCATTGGCTGCACCCTGACGGACCACACTTAGAACTTGGCTTCTGACAGGGAGTGGCATCCTACAGCAGAAGCTCTCTTTGCTGAAGTGGGTTGACTGACTGTGCATGATCTCCCAGATGCTGAGAGTGCCGGTCTAGGAAAGACTGCGGTCCATGGAAGTCCTGTGATGGGGGTGAACCATGCCCCGCAGTGCTCCAGGCATGGGGCAGGGGATTCAGGCTCTCTGGAAGCATTAGATAGGAAATTACTTTGCATGATGCAGCTCAGACGTTGAAAGAGCAATGCCTGGGACTACATGATTCGGTGAGAAAATATAAATGGAAAATTACTGGAGCTGAAATTTTATTGCAAAGTTATTTATCTTTGTTATTACTTTCTGAATCCTTTTGTGCTTTTTGTTCGTGGCAATGGATAAAAGCACTCTTACTTACTCCTTAAGTAGAGATTAGGAGGGAAAAATATTCCTCACCACAGCACAAAATACCAGATTAAGTCTCAGCTCAGGCCTGTGATTTCTCTCATTACAATGAAATGTCTAGCAATTGAAATAATACCAATAAGAAGTTCTGCAGTCCTTTCCACAGACAGTGCGTACGCTTCCTATGGATGCCACTTGGTGTTTCTTATTAGAATAATAATGGTACAAAAGAGCTGCTAGAGAGACATGCCCCAGGGTTTCATAACTGCAGAGTCCCCAGCCAGCAACATAGGTATTCAACAAAGAAACAGTGCAGACAAATCTGAAGCACAGACCAAATGACATGACCCTGACAGACACGCACAGAACGCCTCATCCTAGGACTGCTGAGCACACACTCTGTTCAGCAGCATGGGGACCTTCCCGACCACACAACATACATTACATCACAAAACAGGAAATACATCATGCATCTGTTCTGACCACGTGGAATAAAGCTAGAAACCCACTCAGAAGACACTAGAAAGTACAGACGCATGTGGAAAGTATCCGCACATTTGAACAAAAGCAGGTAATTAAAGAAAACAAAAGGAAATTTGAAATTTTTGTAACATACGAAAATGGAAACACAACATTGCAAGACTTAGGAGATACAATAAAAATCGTACTGAGAGATTTCTAGCAATAAGTGCTCATATCACAAGATAGAAAGAATTCATACAAATAACCACACAATGAATCACAAGGAATTAGACAAATAAGAATAACTCAAATACAAAATTAGGCAAATAAGAATAATTCAAACACAGAATTAGTAGAAGGAAATAAAGAATAAAGATTAAAGCAAAAGTAAAATAGAAACCAAAAAATAAAAAATAAAAACTACAAAATCAGTGAAATGAAGAATTGAGTTTTTTTTTTTTAAGAGAGGGGCAGTGAAAGAGAGAAGGAGAGCAGTAAGAAAAGAAAGAGAAAGATGAAAGAATCAATTTTATGTACTTTTTCATGTGGCTTTGGTTGCTCAGACACTTCATCGTGTACCTGGTGCTGGGGTTTGCACCCGCATCCCTGCACATGCCAGGCAAGTGCTGCAACTGCTGAGCCACCAATCCAGCCCCAAGACTTGAGTTTTTAATAAGATAAGAAAAGTCAATAAGCCTTTAGCTAGACTAATCAAGAAAAGAGAAAGAGAGAGAGAGAGAAAGAAAGGGAAGACCCAAATGAATCAAATCAGGGATGGAAAAGGAGACATTGCAACCAAGTTCACAGAAATACAAAAATCAGCATGTAAACAACTATATGCCCACAAACTGAAAAACCTAGAGGAAACGGACAAATTTCTGGACTCAGATAACGCACCAATTTGAACCAGAGGGACATAAAAGATGAAAATAGATCAGTACGTATCAAGCAAGGAGTGGACTTAGTAGTAAAATGTCTCCCTACAATGAAAACACCAGGACTGAATGATTTCCGCATATCTTTAAGTAACAGTTAACGTCAACCCATCTGAAACCAGTCCAAGAATCAAAATTCAGGGATCCCTTCCAGACTCAAAATAAGGCAAGGACAAAACCAAAAAGGAAACTTTAGACCAACATTTCTAATGAACACAAATGCAAAAAATTTCTCAACAAACTACTCGCAAACAACACATCCAAATTATCATTGACAGTGACCCTGGATTTTACCCAGGAGTGCAAAGCTGGTCCAAAGCATACGGATCAATAAACCCAAGTCTCTCCATTAAGAGAGCAAAGGAGGAAAACTGTATGACCACCTCCACAGACGCAGGAAAAGCACTGATGAAATCCAGCACCCCTCACAATAGAAATCATGAACAAGTGGGCGCAGTAGGATCGTACGCAAGAATGTGAAAGCTGAGACCACAAGGAGGGAGCCTGGACAGGGTCTGGAACAGGAAAAGGTTGTCTCCTCTCACTTCTCTGGGAAATAATTCATGAAAGTATTCTCATTCACAATAGCTACTAAAAATACCTAGGAATAAATTCATCCAATGAAATGAGAGACCTTTAAAATGAAAATTATAGAACACTGATGAAAGAAATTGAACATAAAGAATACCTCCCATGTTCATGGATTGGAGGAATTAATATTGTTAAAATGTCCATGTGACCCAAAGTAATTTATGGATTCAATGTCATCTCCATCAAATATCAATGATGTTCTTTCTAGAACTAGAAAAAAATCCTAAAGTTCATATGGAAGCATAAAAGATCCAGAATAGCCAAAGCTGTCTTGAACAGGAAAGAGCAAAGCTGGAGACATCACAATACCTTATTCTCAGGTGCACTGCAAGATACTGGCCTAAAGGCAGAACTATGGACCAACAGAACAAGTAGAGATTCCAGGGATAAGCTCGCAGGCCTGCAGCCAAGAGACAGTCACACAGGGGTGGAAAACTCACTGCAGGAAGGACAGCCTTTCGATAAATGGCACTGGGAAAACTCGAAATCCGTATGCAGAAGAGTGAAACTTGACCTCTCTCTTTCACCCTGCAAAATAAAATCAACACAAAGTGAATCAAAGACCCAAACCTAAGACCTGGAACTATGGAACCACCAGAGGAAAACAGAGAAACCTTCACAACATCCACACAGGCAATGATATTGAGGATATGACCCCAACAGCACAGGAATCCAAACTGAAGAACACCAACGGGGTGACATCAACCTACAGTGTCTGCTCAGCAAAGGAAACTGTCAGCAGAGGAGGGGCAGCCTACAGGAAAGGAGGAAAGTCTTGGAGTCAGCCCAGTTGCCCAGCAGTAGAGGAATGGATAAAGAAAACATGGCACATATATAAATGGAATATCATTCAGCCATAAAGAGGAGTAAGTCTTGTCATTTTCAGCGAAACGGAGGACATTTCGTGGGATAAACCAGACACAGAAATACAAGTACCCCATGTCACATGGGGCAGTGGAATGGGGTTGGCCTAAATGTGGAACAGTGGTTACCTGCACTTGGGGAGGGCGTGTGGGGGTGAGTAAGGGAGGTGGGCTTTGACCAGTGCATGTGATATTCATGTGTTCAAATATCACACTGAAATCCATTAATACCTAGCACGAATGCACTTTAACCAAAATTACAAATTGTACAAATAGCCATCTTATTTTTTTCTTTACAAAGAGACAGGGACAGTAACAGAGAGAGAGAGAGAGAGTCAATTTTATTTAGTTTTTCATGTGGCTTTTGTATGTGGTGCTAGGGTTCAAACCCGCATCGTCACACATGCCAGGTAAGCACTGTAACCGCTGAGCCACCACTCCAGCCCCCTGATGGCTATCTTTTATTTTTTCATACAGTTCCGTAATTTTCAGGATTACAACCTACATTCCCTTATTCTATTTTTTAAAAATCCATGTATTTTCTTTAAAAGGAAAACTAAGTATTTATAAAATAATGAGTACCTTTAAAATATTTGCATACATGCACAGAGATGTCTTATGGTCTTAATTTTAAAGGACATAAACTTTAAATCCATGCTTCTCACATTCATTTTTTCTGCAGAAATTTGTTATCTCATTTAAAACAAAGAAATAAAGAAACGTGGGTGCTCCTTTTTTAATTCTTTGTTTTTCATAGTAGTTCCACGAGGGCTGTGGGCCCTGGTCCTGTGCTGGTGAGAAAGGGCTGTTTTTCTTTTTTGGGGTGGGGAGTCTCTGTGATCAGCTCTCTAGAGCCTGTTAGAAATGTTCAGCAATGAATCCTTGCCTTATCCTGAGCCTGTGTGATGGCTAAGGAATCTGCATCTCAACTAGTCCTCTCAAGTGCAAGATACTCAACACAGAGGCCACCCGGTGTCACTGTCACCGCCGAGTGGGGTTAGGATGTCATGTGGAGTCCAAGTCCAGCTCTGACAGCTCCATCCTCAACTCTGCCATCTCGGAAGCTGCCTCTGTGCTGGTCCATCTTACAAAGGTAGCATCTTTATGGTGAAGGTGGGGCACATGCTGGGGTGTTTGGGAGGCTTGTTGATGTGCATCCTCATTCTTCATCAGCCTGGGTGGCTCCCCTCCCAACAGCCCTCCCAGCCACTCTGATCTTAGATGCTCATGAGGACTAAGACTGTGAACTGTTCTCCCTGTGCAGATAGTAGACAAAGTGAAGTCAGAGCCACAGGGTGAGCGCTGGTAGCTCAATTCCAAAGCCCCAGAAACTAGGTGGAATGTTGGGCTGGTTGGAGGAAGGGCGGACAACAGAACCATCCAGCATGACGTGGAAGAGCGGCAGCTTGGGCAGGAGCATGGCCCGGGGGTGAGGAGGAGCCTGTGAAGACTGCAGGTTCCAAGGATGGCCGTGGTGACTCCCTGTCACTGTGTTCTTGCAGATCCTTGCTCTGCACCATCGGGTCAGGTGTGTCCTGTCCCATTGACCCTGGCGGGCTTCTGTGACAGCCTTGATAGGCACAACATGCTGCGTGTGATGCTGTGAGGCAGGCAGTGCAGTTTCTGGCCATCCAGCTGGAATGGCTCTCTGTGCCCAGAGCTCTGCCCAGAGCCCCCACTGGTCCACCCCACCTGAACCTCCCCATCGCATTGCGGCAGGAGAGAGCAGCTGGTGGGAGCAAGCAAAAGAGGCCCTTGCATCCGTCTGGAGGAAGATCGGGCAGCTCCAAATCTCCCCTCCGCGTGGTGTGAGGCAGAGCACCTTGGCTTGTGTGTGTGAACTCAGAGCAGCACTAGTGCTGAGTGCTGGAACCAGGCCAGCCGCATCTGCTTGCTAGTCCTGCAGATGTGCCTGAGCTCTGCTAGAGCCCAGTTCTGACAAGCACTATGCTCAGGCTGTGGAGCAAGGGGGGCTTGAAAAGATGAGAGGCTCTCTCAGGAGGCTGCGAATGATGATGGTGGTGCTGCTGGTGCTGCTGGTGGTGATGGTGGTAGTGATTGTGAAGATGGTGGTGGTGATAATGATTATGGTGGTGGTGATGGTGATGGTAGTGGTGGTAGAAATGGTGATGGTGCAGATGGTGGTGATGATGATGGTGATAGTAATGCTGGTGGTGGTGGTGATGATGGTGGTG
>PVKS010013245.1:0-51397 GCA_004027875.1 Aplodontia rufa | reverse complement strand
CTTGTGGGCCTCTTGAGTTCCTGGTCCAGAAGACATAGGAGAAACAAAAGAGAGGGCTTGATTACTCTTCATAGATGACAACTGGGCCTGTTCCCTGGCAGCTCCAGAGACTTGATGGGTGAGGGCTGGGAGCAGGATTGGGGAGAAAGAGCTCTGATGTGGTAGGAAATAAGGCCATGATAATGGGACACACTGGGGCCCCTGGAGCAGAGCAGGAGGCTGCCCTCTGTGGTCTCCAGGCATGGCCGCTGCATTTCTAGGACTATAGAATTGTTCTGCCCACTCTTCTATTTCAGCAGAAGTCACCAGCCTTAAGAACCTGGTGTCGGTGGCCATTCTGGAACAAAGATGGATACAGGGGAGAGGGCTGTGGCCTTGGATGCTTAGAGCAAGGTCAGGAAGAGGCATGCAACTTGGCCTGAACAGGTGCAGTACAGGGGAGCAGCAGGCAGGGGTGCCCTCTCCCAGGAGCTGGGGTAGGGCTTGAACTGTTCCATTTGGATATCGTAGTGATGGATGGTGCCAGAAGCTAGGGGACTTTGATGTGCCTGGTTGCTTGCACACAGTCAGAGGAGTGTGCAAGTTTATGGTATGTGTTCACTACCAATACCTGTGTGACTGTGTAGGTAAATGTGTGTATTTGTGAGTATGGGTAAGTATAAGGGAACGACTTGTACCTCGTGTGTGTATGAATGTGCACATGGGCCTGGACCTCAGGACCTGGGGTTGCCTGTGTACAGGTATAGATGAGGGTGTAGCCATGAGTTAAGTGTATCTGAGACACACATGAGCATGAGTGTGTATCTGCACCACTGCGTGTGTACAAGGGCGTGGGGATATCTGTGAATGTGTGAGACTATACTCTCCATGTCCTCAGGTGCCAGGGGACTAAGGCAGGCCTAGGCAACTGTGCCAATGGAGTCTTCTTCCTCATGGGGTCCAGCACAGGCAGCTAGGCTCTGGGCAGGGGCAGGGGGAGTGGATGCTCCCAGCATGCTTGCTCCAGAGCCCTGCTCTGTGCCCAGGAACATTCCCACTTTCTCATTCCTGGGAAAGAACATAATGTCCCCTGGCTCCTCTCCTGCCTGACAAGTCCAGCTCCCCTGCCGATGCGGGCCTTGAGGCACTTCCTGACCAGGACAGGGAGCACACAGGGAGCCAAAGCCTGGGGCAGAGTGAGAGGGAGGTGCACTGGCTCCAAGAGCATCAGCCAGTGGAGTGTCCCCTGGGCTGGTTAAAGTGGCTGTTGCCTACTGGGTGTTTGCCATGTGCCTACACTGGACAGAGCATTCCCAAACCACACACTTACTGAGCCCTGCTCATGACCCTGGTTGCTAAGTATTGCCGTCATTTCTTTTTGGCAGACAAAGAAAATGAAACTCAGGTTGAAGAACTTGTCCAAGATGGCACAGCCAGCCATTGGTAGAGGTGGGATTGGATGCGATTTCATGACTCTGCAGTCCAAGTTCATGCCCTGCAGGCTCAACCAGCCTCTCCCAACTCACTAGCCCAACACCTTCAGTGCACAGACAGGGAGACTGCAGCCCAGGAGGGGACATATTCTCTCACTAGTCTTCCTCCTGCCTGAGTTGTCCCTTAGGAATCCCTGAAGCTATGTGGGCTGTGACTGCAGCAAGAGACCTTGGACCCAATTGTGACCATGATTGCTGTTTTGGAAAACTCCTCACCAAAGATTCAGGGCACATTGGTCTATGAGCAAATTGCTCCTTTTTGTTGGGACTGACAGGCAGAATTGCAGCTTCTGTGGCCAGTGACCAGGGAACTTAAGAAAAACTGTTCATGGACTACCCAGCCCCCAAATGGACAGGCACGTCGATCTTATGACCTCCAATTGATCCTACACAACTCAGCCAGCCTTACCTTCTTCAAATGGCCCTTTGCTACCTGAGGGCCTACTATGTGCTTCGCCCTTCATATCACATGTGGCACATATTATTCTTTCCATTTTTTTCTCATTTAATCTCCATAACTATATTATGAGGTTGGTATCATTCTCATTTTACAATTAAGGAAATATTCAGAGAGTTTAGATTGCTTTCCTGGGGACACTCTGCTTATAAAAGCTGGAACTGGAATTTGAACTAGGATGCGACCCCAAGGCCTATGTTCTTTACAAGTAAATGATCACATTTGAGCTCCACAATATTCCTGTAAGATAGGACAAATTTAGCCTATGTTCAGAAATGGCACAGAGATGCAGTTACCTGGCTGAGAACATATGCTGAGCGGCAGAGGCAGGATAGGAGCTCAGGTTCATGGGAACGTCAATGTGCGTACGAGGATGGACACCTGATTCTTCATCATAAGAATGTGAGCAGGTGTCTGTGTGTGGCAGGGTGACAGAGATGGTTTTTTTTTTTCACTTGTTTTCCTGCTACCATGATCCCTCCGCTCATGAGAGAGACAAAGAGGGTCTCTCTCTCTTCCTGGTCCCAAATAGGCCATCTTCCTCCTTACTCCACTTCTCTATCCCTCTCCTACCTATAGGCCTCCCATGCTCAGATTTCCCACGACCTCAGAGGACACCTATATTCTTCCCCTAAGAATGATGATGTCCCCAACCTGACTTTAGATTTCCTTTGTCTGGCTCCACCTCCACATCGAATCTGGGGCTCCCCAATACTACTGCTTGGCATAGGGATAGACTCATGGTAGAGACTCAGAGTGTTGCCTTGCTTCTCTTGGGGATGAGGATGAGCCTTGAGTGACAAGAGACCCATTTATCCATCCACACGTCCATCCATGCCTCTCTTGTGAAATTCCACACCACCCGTACAGCAGCTGCCCCTAGCCTCCTCCAATGCCCTTCCACACCCAGTGAAGTAGGATAGGAGGATTAAACTGTTTGCAAAGCTCCCCACTAGTTCATTGAAAATAAACAAGTCTCTTCCTAGAAACTCCAAGCAAAGCTCTACTGGTCCACTCAGAAAGTTGTGCTACTCAGAGACTTCCAGAGTGAAAAGGGGGTTGAAGAGAGACAGAGAAACTACATAGATTTTTATCAGTTGGTTTCTCAAATGAGCCTGCAACGTGAGGCTCCTAGACTTATTTTACGATGAAGAGACTGAGGCTCAGAAGTTAAGTAACTCTTGCTATTTTATGCTGCATGATTAGTGCATGGCAAAGCCAGAATTCGGTCTCAGGTGCCTAAGCCCAAAGCCTTGTTCATCCTTCATCTCTGTGCTAACCCTTCAGCTGCAATTCAGCACAATAACCTATTCTTCTGAAGGCTTAAAAGAACTAAGAAAGGGAAAATAAGGAGCCCATCTTGATAGCCCTGGGGCTGGCCAGGAGCCCTCTCTGCATTTATGCCAGGAAAGCCATCCTGGGCCCGGCATCCTGCACTTTTGACCCAGGGTGTGCGGGGACAGCCCTGTCCTCTTCACCCAGGGCACTTGGAGCAGCCCTGGGGTCCAGCTCGCCTGTGTGCTCCACAGGGCGTCTCTGGCTGCCTGCTTGCCTGTCTTCCAGACTAAACATTCCCTGTCCAACTCTCCTTGTCCGCCAGGGCAAAGTGTCCTAGGAGAGTCTCAACAACAGAAGTGAAGGATAGTTTATGTGTGTCTCTGGACACCCTTGGGAGAGAGGCGGGCATGTGCCCAGCCTGCAAACACGCTCAGCACACGCAAGAAGGCAAGTCTGTGGACACCAGCTGGGAGAGGCAGACCAGCCCATAGATTCATAAGTAACACACTACACACAAACACACACTCACTCTCTCTCTGTCTCTCTCTCTCTCACACACACACACACGTGAGCACAGGCAGAAATGGCCATCTTTGAACACAGATAAAAAGGTGTGGACCCACATTAAAATATAAACACTCAGGCACCACTGGCCCTGGGCTTCAGGAATCCAACAGGGACACATGTGCCTAAATGGAGACACACACAGTCTGCAGGGCTGTATTTTGGAAAAAAATGAAAACAAAACAAAACAAAACAAAAACAAAACAAAACCTGCCAATGTTTCCACTGTGGGCTGCTTGTAAAAGTTTTGCAGACTGGAGAAATGGTCCTGAGCTGTGGAGCTGTGTGTGGGTTGTCAGAAAAAGTGGGGATCAGGCAAACAAACAGCTTTGAGAGCAGGGGATGGGGGTGGTAGTGCTGTGCTCTCAGGGCTGGCTGGGGGCTGGGAGGGGGCAGGATCCCCCAACAGCCAGGACAGTGACTGGGTCCTCCAGCTGATGGGCCCATGGCTTCTATTTCCTGGCAAACAAGGCAAGCCCAACCTCCACACCTGCTTTGCTATGGTTCAGTGAGACGAAGCACAGGGCCTTAGCACATGGTGTGCCCCTCACATGTCAGGCTCTCAGTAAAGGGAAGCTGGTAGGATGGAGCTCACGATACCATAGATAGGGGACATGCGTCACTTCACTGCCACCTTCAGTGCTGCCCTTTTAGAGCAGATTCATTACGGCTCAGAGATATTTTACATAATATAATGTGTGTGTATATAGACATATGTAAAATTGCATCTGTAACAACAGCATCTACAAAACATCAGCAAACACTTATGGGATGTAGACTCCGCGCTACGTGTTGGCTAAACACGTTACATATAATATCTCACTTGACTTTCACAATGGCCATGCGTGGTTGGCCCATAATATTATGTCGACTTTACAAATGAGGAAATAGAGGCACAGAAGATTTAGGTAAGATTCACTAAAACAATTAGTAAATAATTAGGGGGAGTGTGAATACAAATGCAAATCCATTTAAGTGCTGAGTATAGTTATTATAGAATATAGATTATATAAAATATATAAAACTGAAATATCATTACATTTTTAAAAAATGATTATTGTTTTGTTAAGGAAAGTCAAGCAGGTACTGGTGAGCTTGGCTCATGGGTAGTGAGTAGAAGTGCCCCTCTGCTGAGTCTCCATTTGGGGACATGTGGCCATATGCTGGGTGCATGAGAGGTTCTGTTCTGGACAGTGTTTTGAACATGAAGGGCTGGGGGTGGAAGTTCAAAGGTCACAAAGAAAATGATCATTTTGAATGCTAAAAATGAACGTTCTATGGCCACTAGAGAGGTCTTTAAGGAAAACATCCAGGAATCCAATGGCACATAGGGGCTGGGGGAAGTCCCAGTCACAATCCTCACTGTGCTCTGGAAGGCTTGACCGTTGGTTCAACCATCATACAGAAGGTTCCCGGGGAATTCCCTACGGCAGCTCTGAGACAGGAAGGCCGAGGCCACAAAGCCTCCCACCACTCGCAGGACTCTGCCACCTGCCTGTGTCCGGGTGTCGCCGCCACAATGATGGGACGTGTTTGCTGAGAGTGAGCCAAGTGTAAAGGATGGCCTGTGGGCCATGGCGCCATGTCATTGTGACAACGGTGCCACTCAGGTGGGTGGGGGGTGAGGGTTGGGGGATGGAGGGCTGGGGAGAGGCTGAGCACATGCACAGGCAGGGGGACACAGGAGCTCAAGTTTTCTGTGAACCTAAAACTTCTCTAAAAAAAAAAAAGAAAGAAAGAAAAGAAAGTTTATTAAGTTAAAAAAAGAGAAAGACCAGAGTGAGGATGATGAAACAAAGGTCCAAGCCACCGTGAGGTCCGAGCAGCCAAGGGGGTTTCCATGAGTGTCTCTTGGCCACCAGAGCTGGGGCTGAGGCTTCGAGGACCACAGCCTGCAGCGGCTAGCCCCTTGCTGCATCCCCACCCACCAGCCAGAGCTGCCCCGAGTTTCTTTGCTTTATCAGCTGGGGTTCTACATAAATGTCATTTGAAGGTTGGCTGCCAGTTACCTTCTAAGGTCCCCTGTTTCAGAGGCTCATCTGTGTGGGAAGGGACACAATCCTCCTTACAAGGCCCCTTTACGAAGGGCCCTGTGAAGGCAGGCAGCTCACCTATAAGCCACAGTGCCGGGTAGGTGCAGAGAAAGTGCTTTTTAATGATTGACTATATGGATGAGCGACTCATTGGAGTTCAGCAGAGAACCTGTGAGGTGGACAAGGCAATTTTACATTTATTTAGTTGCTTACAATGGGTAAGGCATTATATAAGCACTCACATGAATTAGTTCATTTAATCCTCATTACAAACTTTGGTGGTAATATCATCATTGAAGAAACCTGGGCACAGAGAGGTTAACTAACTTGTCAAAGGCACACAGCTAGTATACAGAAGAGATTCCATCTCTGGCAGCTTGGCTCTTACCCATACTATAAGAACTTGTCTCAGATCCAGTGAGACCTGGGCTGGAAGAGCTATAGTGAACCTTCAAAGTCCCTGGGAAGTTTAATGGTGGTGACCAGATTCAGATTCCAAGAACAGCTCAGACCTCATCCCACATGATCAAAACAACATTTCTGCAGCCTGGCAGGGCCTGCCACAGCTGGCTTTCCAACCACCTAGTAAACAACAGGACCCTCCCTGCCTGGGAGACCAAGGGCAGCCCCTCCCGGGAGATCCATTTACATCCAAGTTCTGTCTGATGCAGAGGAAAAGAAAACAGGAAGACATGTTCAGAGCAATAATAAAAACAAGGTGAAAACACGATCTCCTTTCCTAATGTGTCCCATCCACATCCGGAGCCTCAGCTCAGACACTGGGTGGACCTAAGCAATTGTGAAATTGTGTCATCTGGGTCCCTCGACCCAGGAGGGAGAGGAAGAGGTGCCACATGTCCAGGCACACAGGCAACAAAGCCCAGGCTCCCACCACTGGATCCTTTGCTGGGAATGCAAACAACAAGTGTCCACATCCAGCTGCTCTTAAGCCGACGGGCACCGGGCTTCCTCCGGAAGACTTGAAGTTCGTGTGAGAGCTGGATGTGGCAGGCCGTGACAAAGCTCTCCAACCCAAGAGGTGCTTTACCTGTGAGAAGCTGTTTGTTATACCTGTGTCACAAAGCAGTAAGAGACTTATGAGACTTGAAGGGAGACTGTTCTAAAGACAGTGCAGAGCCGCAGTTGTGGCTGAGCCCTGCTCCCGCTGCCTTAGGTGGAGCCTGATCACCTCTCCCTCAGTTTTCCTCTTTACTCTGACTTCCTCCACACATAGGTTATTATCTTGCATTAACTTATATATTTTAAATCTCCTTAAATCCTTTTTGGAATAAAGTTGAATTATGAAAAAGAATTATTGAACTGAACTGGTACCGACAGAATAGGGAGGGGATTTATTCCAGGAACTGAGCTGAGCCTCCAGACTGAAACTCAACAGTTCCTGTCACCCCGCCTCATATGGCTGGGGTCGGGACTGCTGTCAAACGGAGGGCTGCCTCGTTTTGACCTTCCAGCCCGAGGGATGGCAGCCCTTCCAGTAGTGACTGCTTGGCCAGGCTGGGGACATCAAATGGGGACCATGGCCTCAGCGCTCTCACTGTGCAACATGGGTCAGCCTTGTCCCTGGCTTCGGCACTATGGGGAGGAAGAGGCTGCTGCTCTGCAGGAAGAGCTCAGTACATGACAGCTGGGGTCATTGGTGGCTTTTGGTTGTTCATGACTTACATCCCCATTCTGAAGCCCATGTGGACAGGCTGGGCCACACCTTCCCCTTCCCCTCAGACTTTGGGGAAAAGCGGGATCAGAATCTTTGTGAACACAGAGACTCACATGGCCAAGAATTGATTGTTCAACAGATCCTAGATACTAAAAGGTAATAACCACCCTGGCCAAGGCGGGGTGAGGATTACAGTGCTCAGACCTTACGAAGCACTCAAAGGTGCAGGGAAGTGGAGACACGGTCTGGTCCCTGTCCTCCAAGGGTACAGTGTGGTGCCAGCCAAGAGACCGCCACTGGCCACAGCACCAGGATGAAGGAGCTGCTCTGTGGCTCATCTTGCCTTTGTCCATGGGCCTTCTCCCCATCATCCTTCCCACCCGCCCTTTCTCCTGCAGAGGGGGGTCCTTGGCTTGTGTTTCTAAAGACCTTCTCTTCAGATGCCTGCATTCTCTTTTCTCCGTACCCTCCTTTTTCTCTCAGTTTTCAACTTTCAACTTCAACCTTGGTCTCAATTTTTACATTTCAAAACTTCTTCTAATAGTAAGTAGCTAAAAGACACCTGTGTCTTATCTTCAATTAATAAATTTCATAGTGTTATTGATTTTATAAAAGGACTATACTGGTGTGGTAGGCAGAACAATTGCCCCACAGAGGTGTCTGCGACCTAATGCCCTGAACCTGTGAATGCCAAAGGTAACTTTGGATGACAAAGGTAATTTTGCAGATAAAATTAAGAATCTTGAAATAGGGAGATTGTCCTGCCCTACTCAGGTGGGCCCAGTGTAATCCAACGGCTCTTAAAGATGGAAGAGGGAGGGAAACAAAGTGAGAGAAGGAAACAGGACAATAGAGACAGAGGTCACAATGATATGACAGAGATTGATCACTGGGTAGGCACATGGGGAAGACAGATTCTCCTCTGGAGCCTGGAGGACTCCTATTCAGCCTGCTGACACCTTGACCTTAGACCCTGAAATCCAGCAGAGAAGACACTTGCATTGTTTTAAGCCACAGAGTTGGTGGTAATCGGTTACCATAGCAATAGTAAACAGACACAGCCAGCTTGGGGAAAAGGGGACGAAACCCTTTTTCTTAGAGAAGAGTGTACAGTTCCTAGCGTTGGTACCACTGGATTTCCTGGGAGTGAGTGGGTGTGCACCTGTGTGTAACTGTGTGTATGTGTGTGTGACTGAGGTGTGACTTGTCCATGTGACATATGGATATCTTTTGTCTCCCAGACCATGGTTGACACGGACAAACTTTCGGACGCTGTCTCCTCAATGGAGCCTTTGTGCAGAGGTGAGTCCACAGGCCGCGGTGGCCCTTCCTCTGAGCAGCATCAAGGGCATCGTTGTGTTCATGCACTAATAAGAAGGCTGAGGCACTTGGCTCTGCTTTTCTCGGGCTTTCTTTTCACAGTGCAGAAGCTGGTGGTGTGTGAGATGGGGGACCGAGGCCCAAGAAAAGAGGCAGCACCCTATCCACACCTTACTATATAGATGCATATGTGTTTCACAGCCCTGAGAAAAGTATCCCATACCTTTTATTTGACAAATGGAGCTCTGGAAACCCCTGATAACCCATTGGCTCTGCTGGGATGCAGTAGCTACTACTATGGTTGCTAAGAGGGTTTTGAGATCAGAGCTGAACTGGAAACTTGCCTCCTACTGGCTGAGTGACTGGGTTTGTTACCGTTTTTCTCCTCATCTGTGAAATGGGAGAATAGGGAAGTTCAGAGTATACCAACTACTACACTTATGTCTACAGCACAGTCCCTGGATCAGAGTGAGTCATCGGAATGGAAGCTCTCGGGGTTGCCCTGATTTTCTTGGTCTAGTATAAACATGGAGAAAAATAAGGAAGCAAGACTGAGATTCTGTGGTCAGTTATCTTGTTTGAAGTATCTCTGCTGGAAGGTTTCCAAAGACGTGACATATTTTTCTTCTTGGTTCCCTTTACCCACGCAGCTTCATTTCCAAGCTGTGATTAGAAGCTTGTTATCTGAGTTCCTGTCTTGAATTCTGCTCAGTGGGCCTATTTGCTCCTCCTCCCTCAACTGTGCTCTCAGCCCAGCCGTACCCATTCATTAGAGGCTCCAAGGCTGAGGAGGAAAAGTGCTGAGCTGGGAGTGCAGAGGCCAGCCTGCAGGAGGTACCTGCTTGCTTCTTCCTTGTGGGCAAGGAGGGTAGGCAGTGGGTGGGCAGGAAGCCTGTGGGATTGGGTTAAGTGCGGTCAGATGGGCATAATCCAGACTGGCCACTCTCCAGCTGCAGCCTCAGATGACAGCTATCCAGGCTCCAACCTAGAAAGCCAGCAACACTTCTGCTGCCAGGGGGACGACTGAAACTCAGTATGGGGAAGAAGACAGAGCTGGTCCCCAGGCCTGGCTGAGCAGGGGCAGGGCAGCTAAGCATAAATCTTGCTTTTGGGCTGAGAGGGATCTGAGTTCTCAGGAAACACAAGGGGGCAATCTGGGAAAGAAGACAGAATTAAGGTCACAGCTATCCCCAGGGCTTCTCTGAATAGGAGCTGAAAGGCCAACTGCAAAGAGTGGTGGGAGTCATTTCCACTGCGCCCTTGTTAAACCCCACGGAGGGAAACTGAGTGTGCCTGTAGGTGGGGTAGTTGGGGAGGAGGCAGAAAGGTGCACAGAGTGCGCACATTGCTCTCTCTTCCTGGCAGCCACCTGTGTGGTCCCATGTGAAGTGTGCATACTGGCTAGAGCAGTGCATCTTGAGCTTTAACACATACACTGTGAGCCACTTAGCGATCCTGTTAAAATGCACACTGAGTCAATGGATCTGGAGTGGGGCCTGAGATGATGCATGTCTATCAAGAGCTCAGGTAAGGTCCACCTCTGGGATTGCATTTAGCCTGATAAGACATAAACATAAAGGATAATGCAGAGACAAAAAGAGCATCTTGCAGGAGACTTTTCTCTCAACTTCTTGGATGTCCTGGGTGCCATTTCTTTTAGCAGAGCTATTAATATAGATTTCCCTCACTTCTTCCTGGCATTTGGGGTTCCCCTTCGTGTGCACTTCTGGAAACTAAATGGGAGCTAAGCCTGGGCTTGGAGATTTAGATGAGATTATCATTAAGGGCCTATGAGGAGTGGCACCAGGAGTCAAGGCAGGGAGTTGGAACTGAGCAGAGTTTCTTGGAAGCAGCTAGGAGTGGCAGGTGAGGGAGCAGTCAAGGGAGAAAAGGGTAGAAGAGGCAGATGGAACCATGGTGGGGTCAGGAGCACTGGACAGCATATGGGTCATGTTTCCCACCTGTAACAGCTCCAGTCCTGGAGGCAAGCGGCCCTCTCAGACTGTTCCTTCATCTATAAATTAAGTGCTAGTTGGACATTCCTAAACTGAATGTCTGAAATCTGAAATGCTCCAAAATCTGAAACTTTTTGGGCACTGATGTGACACTCAAAGATTTGGATTTTGTATCATATCTGATTTTTTTTATTTTTGGATTAGGGATACCCAACCAGTAAAGTCTATACAAATTTTCCAAAATCTGAAACTCTGCTGGTCCCAAGTATTTTGGATAAGGAACCCACAACCTGTATAACATTTAGGTGTGAGGATTAGGGTGAGAGAGTTAAATAAAGTAGCACATGTGAAAGCATCCAACAAATTACCTGGCACACAATGATATGCAGTGTCCAGTACATTTAAAAATAAAAAAAAGCAGGCTTAGCCTGCACAGCATCTTGACAGCCAAACAAAGGAGTTTGGCTGCGCTACCAAGGAGCTAGTTACGAATGAGTCCTAACTCGGCAATAAAGCTAGGCCCCCCCAGGACCTCTGCTTAGCTGCCTCTGAGTAATTCTGAGTTCTTAAATGGAACTCAAACAGATACAATTATAGCATTCAAAACCAGTCCTGAATGCAGACCTCTCTTAATTCCCATTAAGCTTTTGCCTCTGTTTGAATTGGTCTGATTCCACAAGCCCCTGGATTTCCTGGAATAATCTGCCCACTGGACTCCAAGATGAGCAGCAGGTTGTACTGATCTGCACAGCAGAAGTGCATCTAGGGTGCTGGGGAAGCAACACAACCCACCACCCTGCCCTGGCCTTGAATCCCAGAGACCTTCCAAACCTGAAATCCAATAACGCTAAGAAAAGAAATGACCCTTTTTCCAGGGTCCTTGCTAGAACAGGGCAATCTATAGGTTGAAGCTCTCTAAGTGAACAACTGAAGCAGCCTTGGCTGGGAAGGCCGTGGGTCTGCCCTCCTAGCCTCAGGCTCCCACCCTAACACCTTCTCAGCGAGGCACGGCCTGGGCTTCTGGTCATGACTTTAAATTTCTAAATAACATTGAGAAGTAGTTTGGGGCACAGAAACTTATACATTTCCACTGAGTAAATTCTTCTCCCCCTGCAGTGTGCGTATTTTTCATCAGTTAAAACCAAAGCCTGAATTTCCCAGATAGACAAGAGGTGGTGGCAAATGTACTTCCAATCAATGTAGAGGAGTGTCCCCTTGCCCTTCCGGTGAGAGGGTGCCAGATGGGGCTGGACAGCAGCTCCAGGGGATGAGTAAGTGCTCCCCACCCCCGCCTCCAGAGGCCCAAAGAGCTTGGTGAGTTGGGGATTTGGGGAGGCAGAGCAGCGATATCTGAGGGTCCCTCCCGCTTGATATCTCTTGCCTTGCTCCCTTCCTTGGGACTCTCCCAAAGTGGAAGTCCTGTGCAGTGGTTACGGACATGAACCTGGACACAGGCTGCCTGGGGTCAGTCCCAGCTCTGTGACCCATTAACTAGGGGCTTTGGATAAGTTAACTAGCTTCTGGGGAACTTGATTCTTCACTTGTAAAGCAGGAGGATATAAACACCATCTCATGGGACTGAGTTTCAAGGGAGTTTCCACATGTGAGGCATTTAGAGCATTTCCTGGTACAAAGCAAGGTTCAAAAGCTCAATACAGGGGGGCTGGAGCGGTGGCTCAGCGGTTACAGCGCTTGCCTGGCATGCGCAGGTACGTGAGTTCAAACCCCAGCACTCACGTGCACAACGAAGTCTCGGAGCAGCGGAAGCCATGTGAAAAACTAAATGAAATTAGTTCTTTCTATCTCTCTCTCTCACTGTCCCCTCTTTCTTAAAAAAACAAAAACGAAAACAAAAACAAAAACAAAAAACTCAATACATTCCAAACACCGGTATCTAACATGTCCCCAAACTCTCCATCCAATGTGCTATACCCCAATCCATCCACAATTCCCTATCTATGTAAATGACAATTCCACTCTCCAGTTGCTTAGGCCCCAAACTTTGTAGTTATCTTTTGGCGCCTATTCCTCACGCTCTACATGTAATCCATTAGCAAATCCCATCGACCCATCCTACTTTAAAATCAGTTAGCCATGCCCAACCATCCTGCAGTCCAATCTACCGCCATCTTTCCTTCTGACTACAGGAGTAGCCTCCTGCTATGTTCCCCTCTAAGCACCTAATCTCTTCTGCAGGCAGCCTCTAGTAATCCTTTTAAAACATTTAAAGCAGATTATAGTTTTCCTCTTAAAACTTAAAACCCTCCAGAGCCCTCCCCTACATTTCACTCAGCCAAAGTCTTAGTAGGCAGCACTTATAAAGTTCTGTGTGATCCGGCTGCTACCTCTCTTCCCCGGTCTCACTCTCTCCAGCCACATGATGGGGTACACTGTCTATAAAGGAATGAGTGCCAGTCAGCTTGGTCAGCAGCACCTTCTGTCAGGGTGGAGAGCTCAGACTTAACACACCGCAAGAGCAGCATGCCAAGGGGCAGGAAGAGGGCAGCTTGGAGCTCGGAAGTGCTGCTGGGAAGGCAGGGGAAGGAGGAGCAGTGGAAGTGGTGGGAGGGGGCGGGGAGCTGGTGGGTGGAGCAGGGTGGGCCTTCTGCGAGTGGGTGGTCAGGTGGAGGAAGAGGCAGTACCTGGGGCTTGTCATAGATGCAGGGCCTGACTTGAGCACAAATTCCAAGGTAGCAGTTCTGAAGGAAGGAGTCAGTGGGCCAGTGCAGGGGCCTTTGGTAACTCAGCCACTTAGCTGACGTTCCACCAGGCACTGTGCCCAGGGCCAGCAATACAGAGAGGACAGATAGCAGAACTCAAAGATCAGACTGAAGCCCTTGAGAGAACAAGACTGTATTTGTTGTTACGAGGACCAGGAAATGGGCAGCATAGAACTGAAGCTTTTGTGGAGCACTTTACAGTTTAGAAAGTGCTTTCTCACATATGAAAGATTATGAAGGTGTGTGGCATATGGCAGGATGATGGTGATGGCTGCTGCAGAGAGCCCTGCTCCACGGTGTGTGGCTGCACGTCCTTTAGTGAGTGGTGACCCCCCTGAGCTTCAGTTTCTTCATCATGGAACGGTGAGGGCTAGTGTTCACTGAACACTGAACACACATCTGCTGTTGTGCATGCTTGTGTGTGTGTTAGCTTGTTGGACCTTCCAAAACACCTGTATAAACCAGGTGCTACCGTGACGCATTTGGCAGGCATGGAAATAGAAGCTCAAAGAGGCTGAGACTCTTGGCCAGGTCACATGGCTACTTCGGAGAACCAGGTGGCTCTGGCTCCAGAGGCCTCTTTCTTGGCCATAATACTACACTGTGGATGATGACAGTAGCCCTACTCCAAAGGTTTGGGGGATCAATGAGATTAGCATACATGTGACTGGTTAGAGGTTCTATGTGAGTACCGACAGTGATTATTTTGTCTGAAGCTCATGACGTGACAGCAGTTGGTTGCTCTAGGAGATGATGTTGGCACCCTGACATCTCCCTTAGACCTTGTCTGGAGGTCACACACAGATGGTGATGTGTCCCTCTGCCCAGGGACACTGACTGATATTCTCTCAAAGAAGATACTTGGGTATCAAACAGGGAAGGTCAGAAGTGATGGGGTGTCCACACCTCAGGACCAAATCTCAGCTTCCTTGTTCCTCAGTGGGACAATTCTGAGGTGTGTCCCATACAATCACTCAGAGGGCCCCCTACACAAATGACCCCCAGCTGGCCACAACAGTATCCCCTAATGCACTAGTTATTGGCTTTTTCCTTGCTCTGTGTCACTCTTCCATCCTTCATGGTGCTTCGCTACCAACATCCCTACTTCAGTCCAAATTGAAGGACCCAAAAGAAAGCAGGGATGCAATTCAGTTTGGAGAGAGAAAAAAGGAAGGGGTCAACCTATTGAGGCTTGAGATTTTTCTGGACAGATACTGCTAGGGGAATTGCTGGCGAAAGCGTAGCATTTATCAGGCTCAGACTGAAGGGAAAAATACCCAGTGAATGGAAAATGGCCCAAGTCTCCCAGATGCTGTTTCTCAAACAGCACGGCCCTTTAGCCCATATTTCACCTGACACTTCAAATAGATTGGCCAGCACAGGATTCTGGCAAGAGCCTGATGCCTCTGGAGTAGATTACAAGAGCATTCTTTGGGACTCGTGGACATGAGCGTAGAATAAACACAAATAAGCTCCCCTTGTCTAAATAAACCCAGGCCCAGCTTTAGGAGGCAGGTTTCCTCCCATCCCGCCCACACTCCTCTCCTCAAAGGCCAGGCTTGTTTGCTTGCTTACTTAATCCCAAACCCTTTGCACCTTCAAAGCACCCCTTTGTGTCTGGGATGAAGTGCAGCATTTCTGCCTTGTGGACACAATTTTCCAAATGAACTTCCAAACACAGAAGAGCCCAGATGATGAACAATAAGACAGCATCGTGGTTTGGCCCGTCAGACGAAATGAACAGGAGGTAAGAAGCAGAACATGAGAACGGATGCATTTTCAGTAGGGTCTTCTAGCCAAATGGTTTGCAATTTCATTGGAAAAGATTCTCGGGAGGAAAGAGAACAAAGAACATGGTGGGAAAAAAAGCAAATTGCTGGCTCATCAGGGTGGCTTCCACCCTTGACAAGTTGGTCAGGAGGGAAGAGAGACAGGACACAGTGAAAAGGGCTGAGAGCTGGCCAGCATGATGGCAAAAGGGCTTTGTCATCTCCCAACAAGGGTGGCCTGAGTCTCAGACCCTGGACCAGGCTCAAAGTTTTCCTGCCATTCCATTCAACACAGACATTGCAGAAACGCTAAGAAAAGGGGCATCTGGCTGGAGCCAGCCAGAGCGTCCAAATGGGGAGAAGCATTCTGAGAACACACTTGGAACCAAAATTTCACAAAAGGATTACCTCCACTTCTGAAGTCCCCACAAAAACTGGCTATGGAAGAATGTACTACTGAGAACCATCTAAAGAGAAATAGGGGGCAGGGGTGGGTTGGGTACCATGCCACAAGCTTTAAGTCCCAGATATTCAGGAAGTGGAAGCAGGAAGATTTCAAGTTCGAGGCCAGTCTGAGCAACTTAGTGACACCCTGTATCAAATTTAAAAGAAATAAAAAGACTTAGAGATGTAGCTCAGTGATAGAGTACCCCTGGGGGTCAGTCTCCAGTACCATGAAAACAAATGGAAGGAAGGAAGGAAGAAGAAAAGGAGGGAGAGAGGGAGGAGGGATGGATTGGTGGCTGTTTGCACTGTGATACAGCCTGCTTCCTAAGGATCAAGTCACCCCTGTGAGAAACAGGACAACATAGTGGTTGAATGCTTGGCCATACAGCCAGACTGCCTTGGAAGGAGTCCCTTCTGACTATGCCACTTATATACTGGCTAAAGATGGGCTAATTACTTAATCTTCCTGTGTGCCTCAGTTTCCTCATCTGTAAATTAGAGCTTGGAGAGTTGTCTGTAAGGGTTGTGTGTGCATGTCAATCACCTAGAAGGAAGGGCATATGTCCCATGGTCAGCACCAACACATGTCAGCTTGATTGCTGCTAATAACAGCAGACAACTTATCAACCCCACACACGTCTCATAGGTGCAAGAGAGCAAATGTTAAAAAGCCAAAATGGCATGAAAGCAGGTGAGAGCAAAAACGAGTTCCCTGAAGCTAGGAGACCATTGTTGCTTTGAACAAAGCCACGTGAACACCTTACCTGCACACAGCTTCCATGGAGCCCCGACAGTCCGCAAATGCAGTGTGAACTCTGAGGTCCCCCTGGCATTCCCAAGTTCTTGTCCACGTGCTAGAAAGTAGGACTCTGGATCAGAAGTGTGGCTGAGGCTGGGGCTCTGCCCTGGCAGAGGAAATGCAACACCCTCTCCAAGTCCCCCAAAAGCAGCTCTCACATCTGGCAGTGCCTGTTGCTATCAGAGGGTGGTGGCATCTGCCTCTGCTCTGGCCAGTGGCTGGGGCCTGGCATGGTTCATAACTGGAGGCCAGCAGCCCTGGGACTTGTCTATGCGATGAGTGGCACGTCTTCCCTCTTCACACCCTGCTCAAGACAGAGGCCTGGGCTTTTCTACGCAGAGCTGTCTTCAGGGTCGAGAAAGGCCACTGCAAGCCCCACTCATCTGCAGACACACACACACCCCAGCTAAACCCACAGTGCTCTGCAAACATTCTTCACTTCCCGGGGCCCTCCAACTCCTTCAGCTAAAACACACCCACTCCTGGAGACTTCCGCAGCTTGGGAATGAAGCTGGAATTAAAACAAAGACAAAAGGCCACTATCAGTAATTATTTCTGAAGTAACAAGCAACTAATTGGGACTTACTGTTATTAAAAACCTATACTGCAGGCAGTAATTAAACTGCAGCTAACGAGAATTTCCACACCAGGCTCTGCAGCCGCCACATGCTTCTCCTCTCATTCAGGGTGGAGGGGGCTGTGGCTGGAGAAAATGAACAGCTTCCTCACGCCCCTCCGAGAACTACTAGTCATTTTTGAGATTTCTCAAAATGGAGACAGCTGGAGTGCCAGGGCATTGGGGCAAGACAGGGCACAGGCACACGAAACAGAAGCACGTGGAGGTTTCTAGATTGTGCCATTCACCTGAAGATGCTGACATCATGCCTCTGGGCAACAGCCATGGGACATTGTCAAGTCAGTGGGAAAAAAGCTGAATGGACTCTTTTATAAATAGAATGATTGCACACCTCCCGCATGTGAGGAGTTCTGGGATATGTGTTCATACACATTGTTTCATTTATTCTTAATGGCCTTGAGGGGAGACATGGGTCACACTCTTGCAGGCCACACCATGATGGTGAAGTTAGTGGGCCAAGCTGGGTGTGGCTTGAGCTTGTTATGTTTTCTCAAGCGCTCTGCCTCAGTTTCCTGCATCTGTAGAGTGGGGATAAACAGACTGACCGTGTGGGTTGCTGCAAAGCACTCAGTGTGGGGCCGTGTGGTAAATGGTCAGTAAAGGTTATCTGTGGTTCCAGATGCTGTTTACATGTCCTCAGAAGTAGCACTGAGGGTCAAATGAACTATGAGCATGGCCAAATTTTGGCAATAGTGAAAGCCATGGAAGTCTCAGCAAACAGTCTGTCTGCCTGTATCCCTTGGGAAGGGGCAAACAAACCCAGCAGGCTGGCTCCACTCTGAGTCTCTGCCCTGGTGTCCGGGGCAGTGGGAGACTGGCCAAGCTCCCAGACAGCCTGTCTCAGACTTGGAGCACAGAGCCATTGCCTCACCAGCTTGTAATGAGCTGCGTCTCCATCCTGATTAGGGGAACAATCCTCACCCAGAGAGACCCAGGGGAAGGAAGTGACAACATGTTGGGGACAGGGCATAACCTCACCTCCCAAGGAGGAGACAGCTTCTGTGGAGCTGGTGACTTGAATGACAGCCCAAGATGTGTCCATCCCCAGGGAGGAGGCCGGGAAGGTCCCACTGGGGCCAATGTGGGTCAGAGTGGGAACCACATGAGAGTCTGCACCAGCCTGGCAGGCGGCTGCTTGGGGTCGCTGGCTTGCCAATAAGGGCAGGTAAGGAGACCAAACTTCCCTGGGCACCAGCCAGGTCCAAGCTTCCTGCCAGCCCCATAGCACCATTCTGGTCATCAACACTGTCCTCTAATGTGGAACACTGGAGGGCTGCCTTTCCCAAATCTGTGGCTTGCAGCCCATTCCTGGGTTATGAAAACAGTTTAGTGGGTGACTAATACCATTTTTACAATAACATGATTTCAAAAAGGAGAAAATTTCAGAATGCCTTGCACATGGTAAGGAGGAGTATTGTTTTATTGAAGTTTCATTTCTTGAATGTGTATGTGTGTTTGGGAGCGGATTGTAATATCAAACCTATTTTTTTTCCTGAGGATGATGAGGAAATAAAGTTCCTGAAAGGCACTGGTTAAGAACACAGGCTCTAAAAGTAGAAGGTTGTAGAAATGTTGGTAAAACCTCTCCATGCCTCAGTTTCCTCACTTATAGAATGGGGACAATAACGGTGTCCATTTCATAGCATTGTGCACAGAATAAAGGAACTGGGACTGTGAAGTAATTAAAGCTGTGTAGTGGATGCTGTCATCAGTGTCGTCTCAGCTGACCAGAGGCAGACAGTTCACCTTTCCTATATGTGCCAAGACCTTCCTGAGTCTGTCTCCTGAGGATGCTCTTGGACCATGGAAATGTGGTCAGCCCAAGCACAGGGCGGGTCAAAAGTGTGGGGGAACAAATGCCCCGAGAGCTGCCCATTGCCTATGGAGGGTGGGAAGTGGGACTGATGGATGCCCCCCATAACAGTCTATTAAAAGGGACCCAGTGGGACTGAGCCCCAATGGTCCAGGAAGCAACTTCTTCTTCATCTCATTTCCTGCAGTCTCCCTTTCAAATAACCATCTAGCTCCCAAATCTTGTCCTGGTATCTGATCTAAGTTTGAGTGAACTTAACTAAAGCAGATCTTGTCACAAAGTAGGTGCTCAGCGAATGTTAGTTAGTCAGAATCTGGTTCATTTGGAGATAGGATCTGTGCAAGGCCTATAGATGCATCCTCTTATTTAATCCTCATTCCAATTCTGAAAGGTAGGAACCAATGGATTGCATTTTCCAGATAAGAAAACTGAGGCTTAGAGAAGTGAAGCACTTTGCTCAAGGTTACGTGGGCTAGAATAGGAAAAGCTCCCTTCTGGAACCATGTGTGTTACCAAAGCCCTCCATTTCATCTACACAACCCCCCATGCCAGGTAGTGACTGTTGTTCCTCCCATTTTACAGATGTGGAGAAGGCAAGCCCAGGAAAGTAAAGCACCAGATTTCCCATAGTCACCGTTATGTTAGGACCAGCACCTGGCATTCCAACTTCTGGCCCTACACTTCCCATGACAGCAGACTGCCTCAGAGCACCTCGCAGAGGAACAGCGTCAGAGAAGTCCCTTCCTTTATATAAATCCCCTGCAGTAGAAACAGGACAGCTGCTCATCAAACTTGTGTGGCACAAGAGAAAGGATGCAGGTGAAAAGAAGGGACAACTTTAGTAGGCTTAATGAGACTTGCAGATGGCTAGAAGTCTGTTTCAACTCCTCAGCCTGCTCGGTGGGCTGATGTCCTGCAACCAAGTCCCTCTACCCACAAATGGCCTAGACTTTCATCACGCCACTCTTTTATCTCCAGCATCCTGTCATTCCCACCAAGGAGCCCTGAATTCTAATGTGCCTTTGGTCTGAGTTCTGTCTGCGTACAACTCTGTGATTTTCCCTGGACATCTGCTGTGTGGCCCTGGAGTGCTAGCCTCTCAGTGTCCCAGCCTCCTCATCTATTAAACTGGGATAATCCTAGTATCCTCTTCATGGGTTGTGTGAGGATTAGAAGACTGAATTGCACAAACCTCAAAGCCAGAAAAGGACTCATATCTAGCACATATAAAGAACTCCCACTCTACTAAAAATTCAATTAAAAGGTGGGCAAATGACATATAAAGGCATTTTACCAAGAAGGATATACAGATGGCAAAAAGTCAGTGAAAATATGTTCAACAACACAACTTTAGAGAAATACAAAGTAAGATTATACTGGGATGTCACTACGCACCTACTAGAATAGCCAAAATTAAAAAAGAGTAACAACGCCAAATGCTGGCAAAGATGTGGAGAAACTGAATTGCTCATCCATTGCTGGTGAGAATGTAAAATAGCACAGCCACTCTGGGAAACACTTTTACTCTTTCTTTGAAAACTAAATCCATAGTTATCATATAACCCAACAATGGTACCCTCAGGCATCTATTCCAGAGAAATAAAGACTTAAAGTCGCACTCGCAAATGCTTACAGCAGTTTTACATGTGACAGTAAAAGGCTAGAAACAATCCAGATGTCCTTCAATGATTAAACCATGGTATATGGGGGGAGCACAGCCATCCCTCTATATCTGTAGGTTCTGCATCCATGGATTCAATCAATCTTGTTGAAAATATTTGAGAAAATTGTGTCTGTATTGAACATGTACAGACTTCTTTTTCTTGTCATTATTGTCTAAGTAATACAGTGTGAGCACTATTTTCATAGCATTTATATTGTATTAATGAGGTATTATCAGTAATCTAGAACTGATTTAAAGTGTACAGGAGATGTGCTTAGGCTAGATGCAACTAGTGTATCGTTTTACGAAAGGGACTTGAGCATCTGCATTTGGGTCCAGGGCAAGGTCCTGAATAAGTCCCTGTGGACACTGAGGGATGAATATAGATCCATGGAAAAGTGCTCAGCAGCAAGAGAGGAATAGACTATTGACATTCGAATGGATCTCAAGAGCTCTATGCTGAGTGGAAAAAGGGAAGTCTTAAAAGATCACAAATTATGTCATTCTGTTTAGATAACCTTGTCTAAATGACAACATTTTGCAGATGGAAAACATACTAGTGTTTGCAGGGGTGGTGGAAGGGAGAAGGGCAGGTGCTGCGGTTTGGATCTGGAATGCCCCAAGGTCTCTTGTGTTGCAGGTTTGGTCCCCAATGTAACAGTATTCAGAGGTGGGGCTCTTGGGCTGCTAGCCTCATCAGTGGATTAATCCATTGATGAATTAATAAACTGATGGCATTGTTGGGAGGTGATGAAAACTGCAGTGGGTGGGGTCTAGTTGGAGGAAGTACGTCCCTGGGGGAATTTGTGGAAGGTTATATATTGCCCCCCTCTCCACCCCTGTCTCCCTCTGTCTGCTTCCCATCCTCCATGAGCCCTTCTTACTGTGTCTTCTCTACCACAGGCCCATAGCAGTGGAGGTGGCCAGCCCCAGACCGAAGCCTCTGAAACTGTGAGCCAGAATAGAGTTAAAATACTTAATTAATACAATAATATATATGCAATATTCATAATATAATATATATGCTATATATGTTATATATGGGTATGTATATATATTTCAAACCCAAGTGGACTGCCATATATACACACATACTGTGCAAGTTCTGTGGGAGGACAGGGAGGAGTACAAAATTCCAACTGAGGTGCTCCAGGCAGGCTTCCTAAAGGAGATGGCACCCCGGCTTGCTTTGGAGGATGTGCAGGAGGTGAGAGGTGCGCAGCAGTGGAACCTGACCAGCAAGGGCCAGGAGGACTTGGAAGACAGTGACGGGACCAAGGTGGCTGAGTAGCTGCTGATGTGTGAGTAGATACAGATGCAGATTAACGAAAAGCAGCAGGTTGACGATGAGGATAGGCTGGACTGGGTTTGCTGTGATTGGACTATGTCCTCCCCTCCCCAGGGTCATGTGTTGAAAATGTAGTAGTCTGGGTGACAGTGTTGGGAGGCGGGGCCTGGCAGGGTTGATCAGATCAGAGCTCTCATGAGTGGATTATGAGGTCTCTGCAATGGGCTAGCCATTGAGAGGACGAATTTGTTACAAAAGTGAATTTAGGGGCTGGAGAGGTGGCTCAGCAGTTACAGTGCCTGCCTGGCATGCGCAAGTACATGAGTTCAAACCCCAACACTACGTACACAACCAAGTATCAGAGCAATGAAAGCCACATGAAAAACTAAATAAAATTGATTCTCTCTCTCTCTCTCTCTCTCTCATACACACACATACACACACACACACACTTTCCCTCTCTCTTTAAAAAAAAAAAAGTGAATTTGCCCTTCTCTTGCCCTCTCTTCCCCACTTTTCTCTTCTACTTTCTGCCACAGAATGAAGCAGCACTAAGGCCCCTGCCAGATGCCAGTGCCATGCACTTGGACTTCACAGCCTCCAGGAGCATGAGCAAATAAACCTCCGTGGTTTATAAATTATCCAGTCTCAATCTCATATATTGTGTTTTAACAGTGGAAAAAGGACCGACAGGCTTGTTCTTCCAGCTTTTGCCCACCATGACCTCCAAAGCCTCCCTCAGAAGCTAAACGCCAACATGCAAAGTGACCTGCTCTGATTTCAGCATATGTAACGAGGCGCCAGCCTTCCGTTTATGCTGAAAAGCTGGGCAGAGCTCAGCAGTGGACCCCCAGAAAGCAAGGAGAACTTCCATTTCAGGACTTTCAAAAAGTTTTCCAGAGTTCTGCCAAGGCCCAGCCTATGAAGGCAAGCTCCTGCCTTTTGTGGGTCCTAATACTTTAGACCTTTACCTTTCACCAGTAAGTCCTGAACCTTCTCATATGTGCACTGATTGATTTTTCCTTTCAGATGATACTGGCTGTGTGGTCAGGATCCAAGGTCTACTTTGATCACTGAAGAACCTAGCATGGATTTGGCCACATGGAGGTGTCCATATTCAATTTCATTCAAACCTGTGCAATATTAATTTACTGAGCATCCGCCAAACTGTGCTAGGGGTAGGAGGTGGGAGGATAAGACCATCCTTCAGGTGGTGTAGCACACACAGATGATGGCAGTGCTTGACCATTTGGAGCCAGAGATGAGAAACTACCCTGGACTGTGAGCAATGAAGAGAATCGCATTCCCATAACCTGTTCTAGAAGCTGCTGGGCAAGACCTCATTCGTACTGAGGTGCACTGTCAGTGGCACCCAGCTAGCTATTATAAGTGGGCTAAGCTGAGACCCAGGGCAAGCTTCCATGGTAAGTGTGTGTCAGTGGTGACTATGAGATCGGTAATGCTTTTTAAGGTCACAGGGGAAAGTTAGATACAATCCAAATGCAATATTAGAAAAATATTAAGGAATAATGTGCTTTTACTCATCAGCCAAAATAGCCATATACATTCTACAATTGACCTTCCAGGGTCCTAAAAGTGAATTATCTAAAGAAACTACAGCCCAAATAGTCCAGGTGGGACAATTTTTAAATATGTCATTGGCATCTTCATATTCAGGTGGAGATACTAGAAGTCCATCTGAGAAAACTGTGACAAGACAGTCTGACAGGAGGACTGTGGCCTCAGTGTGGCTTCTTTGGAAAAAGTAAATCTCAACTGAAACTTTGGAGAAACTAAGGTGATCCTGACGAGTGGTGGAATGCATCACAGCATGTAAAATTTCTTAAATGAAAATTCACTGACTTGAAAAAAATGTGGAGGTGGTGTTTGCTGGTTGTGGGTTCTTGTCAGGATTGTTGCTTAAATAACATCCTCACTTCTCCATGTCCATTTTGGTCTACCTTTACTAGAATGCCCCCCAGGGCCTGGCTCAGCTGATAATGCTTTGGAAAATAGATTTTGAGCTGAAAAACAATTTTCCAGATGTGTACTCAAGTTTTAGAAGAAGAACTGGATTAAAAGAACAACTGAGGGGCAGCTCATAAATCCTCTTGAGACTTGCTTGAGAGTTGTGTTTTTCTGGAGCCTCAGAGTAATTTGGAGGTGCCCATAAGGGCTTGTCAGGCAGCCCTGGAGACAGGGATACTGAGGGTCACCACTCAAGGTTTCCAATTGCTTCACCAGAAGAGGCCATTGTGACCTTTCTTATATATCGAAGTTCAATGAATTTTGGAAAAAAGTTTCCATAGTTTATAAAAATAATAATACTTAAAAATTGCTGATTTTGAGTGGTTAGTATGTTAAAAGTGCTTTACACGCACTATCTCATTGGTCCTCAAAACAGATCTGAAAGCTAGGTCCTTCGTTATCCCCATTGTCATAGGAGAGAAAGCGAGCAGGGAGAAGTAATCTGACCAATCAATTCGTGTTGATTTAGTCAGCTTTCTCATTGCTGCGACCAAAATACCTAACAAGAACAATTTTGGAGGAGGAAAAGTTTTTCACTCATGGTTTCAAAGATCTTAGTCCACAGATGGCATATTCTGTTGATCTTGCCCCAAAGTGAGGCAGAATTTCATGGTGGAACAGTGTGATGGAGGAAAGTGGCTCAGTACATGGCAAACAGGAAGCAGAGAGGGGCAAACCTCCCAGGAACCTGCCTTCTCCAGCTATGCCTTACATGCCTACAGTTACCACCAGTTAATCCATATCAGTAGATTCAGCCACTGATGAAGCTATACCTCTCATAGCCTAACTTTCTTACCTCTGAACCTTCTAGCACTGTGTCACACATGAGCTTAGGAGGGATACCATATCCAAACCATAGCACATGTGGATCATAAGAATGAACCCCAGCCTTGAACCATTGTAGCTGGTACCACATAGTACAAAGGAAACTGAAGCAGAGAGACTCAGGGACTTTCCCAGGCTCCACAGTGGGCTTTGGGCAGAATCAAGACTGGAATCCAGATTCTAATTCTCTCTTGAGTGCTTCTTCCTCCTAACACCTCCCTTCCCTCTCTCCTCCATCCTTAAGTGTGCCTTCTAAAACAGACTCCCAAGTGCTTTAAATAGACCATCCCTTGGTTACCAAGCATCTGCGCTCCCAAGCTGGGAGCAGTTGACAGAGATGGGACTGTGAAGGCTCATCTGCTCAGTACCCTCGCTCTGAATGGACTGTAGCTTTCTCTTGCCTGGAACCACACTGCCTTCCACCAGCTCTAGATGTGGAGACACCTACGACATGCACCATCTGCCCAGCCTCACTTGCGTGCACTGCCATTGCAGATATGTACACACACTGTCCCTTTTCCCTGGCTGCTCCCTGTAATAGGAATGTCCACCCTGTTTTATGATGTCCCTTGTCCAGAGCCATGACCTCCTTGACCTCCCTTCCAAGGCAGAATCAGTTACACCCTTCTCCGCAGCACTGTCTACAGCAGAGCACAGATCTGTACTGTGACTACTGATCGACTTTATTTCCTTGATGAGAACACATGCAAGAGGCTGCATTTTTACTTTATGAAAATCAGGATGATTCATGCTTCTATTTAATTTGGGAGGGTTTCTTGCTTCCTGAAATGCTATCATTGAATTGATAAAACTTTGCAATCAATGTCATGTTAGGGTCCAGAAAATACAGGATTTCTCTGTTTCCCATCAGATTATGATTTTAATTGGATTGAGGCCATGACTCATGTGTCCCTGGATCCCTACTAGCCAGCTCAGAGGAGAATCAGGGGATATACTAGGTGGTTTCAAGTCATGGTGCTCAGAGGCTAGATGGCTCCCTTTGTGCCCAGATCTCCATGGGAAGCATCCTAGGCGAGGAAGGCCTCCAGCCACCTACCCATTGCCCATCAAGTTCACACACCCCACCTTATGACATATGACTTGGGGAAAACATGGTGAGAACAGCAGGCTTCCTTCCCTCATCTCATCTGGTACAAATGAAGTTGACCAGCTCAGCAGGAAGCATGCCATCTCAGATTCCAAATCACACCACACCCTATTCACAGCCTCCATTTTTTCTCTCCCACAGGTAGCTAAAAATCACTGCTGACAAATTCCTAGCCCTGTGCTCTTTTCAATTCTTATTTCTAAGAAAAATGTCCAGTAGACACGCCACCATTCTCTGGCTACTGTTTTTTCTTTTTGGCTCCAACCACCTCCTTAAGCCCTCCAGATGAAATCTCCACTGGCAGTTGTCTACCATTTTTTTTCTTTGGACCTTGCCCCATATGCAATAAATGAAGATCTTAGACTCGATGATATCTAGCACGCTACTGGTACTTTGCTTATCCTTTCCCTTCCCTTGCCCTCAGCAGACATTACCAATCAATCACAGCATGCTTTCCTTCAGGATCCAACTCCAGGCAGTGCACTGGCAAATGCTCTGGCTCAAGAGCTGGATCATTTTTGCAGTTTTGAACCTAGATGCCTTCTAAGGGAACTTCTAATCAGAAAACCTTGGACTCTGGGCTCCATAGGAGCACCATGGAAGTGGCCTGAAGCACAGAGGATGTTCATTCACTCATTCCTTGTACAAACACTGACCGAGCATCTACTATACTCTAAGCACTGTTTTCTAGATTGGCAACTCAGAGACAAAAATAGTCATTGATTTTATGGTCCACCAGGTGCTAGATCTAATGGCTCTCTATCTGTTTAATAATTTATGGCCTTGATTTTGGCCATAGATTATTTCTGTAGCAATTGTCTTCTAAAACCCATGCTTTCCCTTGCTAAGCATAGTGGATACATAAGATTAAATGAGCCTGGGTTCCAGAATCATTGGGTGGAGAAGAGTCATCGCCTGACCAGAAATGCCAGAAAGGACTATTATGTGAATGAGAATTGTTTCTACTCTGTTTGGACCTTCATACACTTTTGAGATATTCTTGTTGTAGAAGCACATAGTATCCTAACTAACAGTCTATATGAGCTCCATGTCTTTGCTGTATTGGTCTAGACACATCTTTGTAGTTCCACTGCTGACCTTCAAGATGGATTTGGACACCCAAAGCCAGGAGTCAGTCTTGCCTCAAGGTCAGATGCCTTAAACTCAGGACATAAGAGTTTTCCAAGAGAAGAACTAAAATGCTGTGATAAAACGCATTTTCAAAGTTTTACTGAAAATTGCAATGCTTCCCTGAGAAGTTCCCAAGCACCATATTCCTTCTTTGGTCTGAGTTTCAGTACCAAGTGGCTGTGGCTCTCTGAGGGCGGAGGTTGAGTAACAACAACCTGGCAAAGAGAAATTAGCAAGAATGGAAGCCTCGCTTCCCAGTTGGGTTGACAGCCTAAGTGGGTGCCACAGAAATGAATAAATCGCATTCATAAATTTCCCAGTTTAAGAGATTTCCAAGTCACAAAGTCAGAAGACCTACAATTGTCCAGTTAGAGCTTTTATCCAGGAAAATGCACATTTTCAAAGTACCGTTTGGTCCTGCAGCCACGAACGTAGCAGGGCTGGTTTGGTACGCCAGGCCTCTGGGTTTTACAGCACTTTTCACTTCAGTGAGTGAGAACAGAAGCTTTCTTAGAGCCTCTAGTCCCCAAGGGTGGGGTCCATGAAAAGCCTAGAGATTCCCAAAGCCAACTTTCCCATGAGAACTCAGGAAAAGCTAGAATCTACCTAAACCAGAGCATCACGGACGGCAGCAACAGCTAACAGCTATGCTGAGTGCTAACCATTTAGTATTATTGAGTACTAGGTCCAGTTCTAATTGCTCAACACATATTATTGCATTTCCTTCTTATCGCTACCCTGCAAGGCTCTATTTCCCTCTCATCATTCAGAGGAGGAAAATGAAGCATGGGAGGTGAACCAATGTACTCAGAGCTACATGTCTCAATGAGTCACAGGACCAAGATTTGAACCAGGTCTACATACAGATTGTAAAATGCCCCTGCCTCTGCACTGTGCCCATGATCCCAAAGGCCCTCACTCCCCTTTTGTTCAGGTTCAGGTACTATGTGAAGAAGGACAAACATAGAAACCTAGAAGGACCAGTGAGGAACACTGAGGGGAGCCAGGTTTGGGAGAGAATCTCCAATTTTTTCTAGGCATAGTGTTTTCCTTAAACAATCATGCTAAATTCTCACAACTGTCCTGCAAAATAAGTGTTATTACACCCATTTGACAACTGAGAAAACTGAGGCTCAGGGAAGTTGAGAACATTCACATAGCTAGGAAGCAGTGGCAAGACTGTCTGCATGGTCCCTGCTCAGAACATGATGCAGGTACCTGAGCCAGCCAGCCTACGCATCACATGGTCTTTGTACTTGGGGGGATTTCATTTCTGTCAAATTCCAACACTCCTCACATACATTCCATTATTCTGGACATTTTGGTCACTTACTAGTTGAGTAATCTTGAATGTAAACTTCTCAGAGGGGACGTGGTTTGGTTTTTGCTCTTGTGTGATTTGTCAGCTAGACCAGGGCTTGGCAAGCATTTCCTGCTTTACCTTTCTGGAAGGTAGATATTTTAGGATTTGGGGCTATCTAGTGTCTGCAAGGCAACTACTCAACTCTGCCACAGTGGTACAAAAATAGCCACAGACGATACAGAATTCAGTTCATGTGGCCAGATGTGGTCCTTGAGCCTAAGGATGCAGACCCCTGACCTAGATGGTCCACTTGGAGCACAAATAAGTGCTACAATCCATCATGCAGGTGTTGCAAAGGGGAGGTGTCACCAGGCTTTGAGGTCATATGCCAGGTGGAATTGGCCTCAAGGAGGGTGGGGGTTTGGACAAGTCCACAATGTGAATCAGGGCTGGGGCTTGAGTTGAGTTCTCCTGTTTTCCTCTTAGAACTCACCTCTCCATGTCCTCTTTAGGAAGTTAATGTCCCTTCCAAATGCTCAGTGACAATGGATAGCACTCAGAGAGCAGCCCTGGCTTTCTGCAGTGCCTTGGCTTAATCTCTGACTGGGCCCAGAGGCTTCCACTAGCAAATGCTTGGCTCTTTCTCTCCAACAGGGCTGGCTCCTGCAGTACCTTCTGGAAGGCCATTACTATAGCTACAGCAGCACGTGCAGTGTTAATTTATGAAAATCTCAGCTTGTAAAAGCTGAGCTCACAGGCAGAGCTGGAGGAGGCATGCCGTACTGGAGATGGCTTGAGCTGCTATTTGCTTCTCTCCTAGCCACAAAAGGAAATGCTGGAGAGGTCTTTGGAGAAGGGGTGGCTGGTGGGGAGGGGGTGCTGCTGGATTTAACAGCAGAAATAAAAGTCATTTGTCTTATTGTAAAATAGATGTGTGTTTGGATGCAGAAAATGCTCTGGATCCTTTCTATTCTCCCTTTGCAGGCATGAAAAGCTCTGAGCAAAACAAAATGCTGCTGATTTTGAGTCTATTTTGGGCTCCTGTTGCTAATTGTCTGCTTCCGAGCCCTCTGCACACACTGCCTTCTCGAAGAATAGCTCTATCAAATGGAAATGGGGATGAATGAGCAGCTTGCTGCTGCTGCCATCATCTCAGCAGAAAGCAGTCTCCAAGGGCCAGCCTGGCCCACAATTGCACTGCTATCCCCTCTCTCCTCAGGTACTCACCCTCTCCACCACCCTTGGCCACACAGAGCTTGCTGGCACTCTGGTGCCAGCAAGCTATTTACCAAAGGGAACTAACTCTGATAAAGGGGATAAAAATAGCCAGCAATGATGGAAAACATTTTGTTGAGAGATCTGTTGACAAGAGGGGAAATTGAGCTGTGAAAAAGATAGGTGGTGAAGGACACAGAGGGAAAAGTGGCCAGACTGGGACAGTTCAGTGAGCCTAGTGGTAGCTGATCGGCCAGGATGGCCTTCAAGGATGGGTGGCCCAACTGGCAGATCTGTCCTGTCTGTTGGAGGCCCCACCCTTATGCTATTTCTCCCAGGCTTAGAGATGTGAAGGAGGACAGTCAGCCAAGTCCTTCACTTGGATGGTGTCTGCAGAACAGCCCCATGGAGGGCAAGAAGAGTGCAGGGTGGAGGCCAAGCAAGACCTTGGCTTCTGGAGTTCAAGGTTGCCACTATTTTGGCTCTGTCAGTTTCTAAACAGTGACCTTGGACAAGCCACTTACCTTTCTAAGCATCAGTTTCCCCAAGTGATGAATAAGGACAGTGTCAGACCAATGTCAGGCATGTGGTGATAATGTACACAGTCATAGTCTCCCAAAGTGCCATCATGCATGTCACCTGATCTGTAATATATGTGGACAGAGGGCCTTCTGTGTGCAGGCACCATCCTGAGTGCCTGGGACAGACAGAATCCTGCTCTGAGATGATTTAACTCCTAGTGAATGCAACAGAGAAGGGAGATTCAGCTTTATAACTATATAACCAGCATCACTCACCCCAAAATAGTCGGATAGAGGAACCCCAGAGCACCTCCCCTGGGCTACAGAGACACTTGATTCCAAGTGCCTACTATACACTATAGGCAGGAGAGGACCTGTGGAGTCAGGCCTTGCCTGTCCTTCTGAGACTCACAGCCAGGGGGAAGAGACAGATGAGCAGGTCAATGTCATTCAGCACGAAAATGATCACAGCAGAGTTTGGTTGGATAAGGAACCATGATCCCTCACTTGGGAGTAGCAGATACTTGAGATTTCCAGTCACTCAAGTGGGCAAGGCTTTACAACAAGCTAAATATATACCAGTTAATCATATTCATGTATTTGCATAAATTATAAGGCAGCAATTATATTTGCAGCAATTTTAAATAATTTCCCAAAATAACTATCTCAATACATGAAAATATCAACAAAGGTTATTTCTGGATGGTGGAATTATGGGTGATTTGTATTTTCACCCAAGTTTTCAATGATTAGTGCACACTATTTTTGTAATAGAAAAGAAACAAAATGTGAGTGAGAGGAGAGCTGTCCCCAAATATCCTGCAGATGGGAAAGTTTGTACTTCCAGATTCTGCTAAGAGTCTACCTGTGACTCCAAGGATTGGGAGTCACTGTGTTCAATGCATGGCCACTTACTTTCTTACTCTGTGAGCAGGAAGAGAAAACTGTGCTACACTGGCAGAGAATGTGGCTGGAGGGGAGCCTAACCCACAAATGATTGTGTGCAGAGGGCCTTGACATCTTGCTGTGCCATAGACTTGATGTGAAATCTAGGTCCAGGCATTTCACTCCTCAGAGCCTGTTTCCTCATTCTGTGACTTAAAGAAGCCTTGCGGGGCCACCCCAGGCCCAACTAAACTCCCCTCCTTAGAGTCCACGCCCTGACTGATTTTACGATGGGAATATTATCCCTGATATAATGACCTTCAATGCACCCTTCCTGAATGAATGATCAAATGAATGAGTGTCAAGCCTGTGCTAGACCCTGGAGCTGCAGGGTTGAATGCCTGGACCCCGGCCATCAGAAGCTCACACTTTTTTGGACTTCATTTCCCCAATACAACATGGATGATGACCAGTTTTTCAAAGAGCTTACATGAAAAGAGAAAGCAGGAGAATGAGGAAGGAGGGTGTAATCCCTTAGGGGTGACTGAAGAGGAACTTGCATAGGATGCAGGAGTGAGCAGCACTTCCTCTGGGTGCAGAGGCAAGACAGGCAAGAACGCGGACCAGGCAGAAGCACGCATGTGGCAGGGCAGACGAAGGAGCAACGAAAGCCATGTGTGGTGACCCTTGGGTGGGAGCCAAGAGTGTCTGGATGGCACTCTGGCTGCAGTGAGGAGCAGAGGCAGGTTTAGCAGTGGGACTGATTAGAGTATGTGGCTTCCTTCTTGCTGGACTGCAGGACAGGGCATTGTGTGTGCATGCTAAATGCCAGACTTGCCAAGCATTCTTCCACCTGCCCATCTGGGGTCTCAGCAATAGAACCAGGGATCCAGGCATTCAACTTTATCAAATTTAGTCTCATCAAACAACTTCTCTAATTTAAACTAGCATCTATGGGAAGGGTCAGCTTTGGCAGGGGCCCTGATGAACATGGATATGATTAATCTCTGCCAGTTTAGCAAATTAACTGCAAATAAGACATCCTGGGAACACTTGGATCTTAAGTACAGCCAACCTTTGAAGATGCAGGCTGAATGCATGGCCTGGGCTGGAGGGGCCAAGCTGAAGCTTTCCATTAGGAAGAGCTGGGCACTAGCTAAGCTCCAGCCCACCCCAGGACCTCTGCATGAACTTCTCCCTCAGCCTGACACCCCTTCTCCCAGAGTCCAGCACAGTTGGTCTGTTCTGACCATTCAACTCTCTGTTTCCTTAGTGGTGCTTTTCCTAACTTCCCATCTAGAGTAGCTTTACTGCCCTCGATATCACTTTCTATTACACTGTCCCTTTTCCTATTTTGCAAAATACTCATTTCATTTTCTTACCTCCTTTATTCTTTTTCCACATACTTAACTTCAACTGGAGTTAAGCTCCATGGTAGCAGGAATCTTGCCCTGCTCATATTTATATTCACAGTGCCTCGAACTTAGAGGGTGCTCAATAAAAATGCATCTCAAGGAAGCAACATAGGAAGGAAAGAGGGAAGGAAAGAGGCATTTTTTAAAAAAATTTAATACATTGGCTCCAAAATGGTTACCTCAGCACCCAGCCCACTGAGTTCACTAGTTACAAACCCATAGAAAACCCCTAAGACAGGGTCAGGAGTGTGGGACGTCCCCCCAAAGACAACATAGATCTGGAATTTGATGCTGAAGGAAGGAAAGGGAGAGGGGAAAGAGGAAAGGAATTAAGCTTTGTTGAGCACCTACTGTATGCCAAGCTCATCGCTATGGAAAGGAAGTTCATTTACAGAGCAGCAGTAACAATCTGAATTAGCTCTCATTTGTTTAGCACCTGGGCTTGGAATGTTGCAGACATTTTTTCCAAACAATTTGGGATACAGGCAAGACTACTGCTGGCATTTCATAGCCAGGGGGCTCAGGAATGTTTACTAGCTGGTGCAATTTTACATAACTAGCTAATGGCAAGAGACAAGATCAGAACTCAGTTCTTTCTATCTCTTGCCCTCTACCTTCTTTTGATAGAAAATGCCTTTCACATTATGGAGATGGCTGGCTTTGTTCTTCCCAGCATCCCAGTCTCCCAGTGAGGTTGGTGGAGTGGGCCTTGGCTCTCAACAGACCTTCCAGGCAATCCCCAGCACACCCCAGCTACTCTGGGATGGTTAATGAGCCTGCCACCCTCAGGGTGCTGAAAGCAGCTCAGGCCGCCTGACTTGGGCACTTTCCAGAAGTCATGCCCACACACAGGCAGGTGAGGAGGGATAGGCCCTCTGCCTTGCACAGCAGCCTGCCCAGAAACCACCCAGGGAGGCATCCTGACAGGCCACAGCACAGGGGAGGGCAAATGCATCACTTTGTGTACCAGAGGAGAGAGCACAAGCCTGAGGCTCTGCCACCTACAAGCTGGTGACCAGATGCACCTCTTAATCTCTCTGAGCCCCAACTTTCTCACCCACACTGCTGTGAAGGTGAAATGAGCTGACAAGCATTGCCCAAGACTGGCACAGAGGGACAGCTGAGTGAAGGTTCATTTTCTTTACAGAGCTCAACTCTATCTGCTAAATTCTAAGCTCAGAACCCACCATCAAGTCCTTCCCACATGTATACTCATCCATGTAGCATGCATTTATCCTAATGTGTGCTTGGTGATGTTCTAAGCCTGTAGAAAAGATAATGAACAAAAATTCCAAAACCCTGATCTAAAAGACCTTCCAGCTAGGAGTGGTCAATCAACTAACTAACTAGCAATTAACTGACTAACTAATTAAAATTGAATATAAAATAATGTGCCAAGAAGAAAAAAGGTAAAACTGAGAAGGTGGATATGAAAGATAGGGGGCAGGGGAATGGAGATTTTGGATAGGTGTCCAGGGCTAACCTCCTTGAGAAGTTGGCCTCCGAGAAAAGGAGTGAAAGAGTGTGATGGAGGTGGCTGGGCGGTGAGGGGAATCGTCCAGACAAAGGAAACAGCAAGTTCACTCCGAGAAGACAGAGGATCCTCCTGAACACAAGAGCCAGGACACAGTCCTCGCAGGATTTCAAAGACAAAGCATTTCCTAAACAAGTCCATAAGAATATCAGATTTTGTAAAAATGCAATCTGTGGCTAGTTTTTCAAAGGGCAAGATGTCCCCATGGTTTGCTGTTTCTGGGAAGTCGTCCTTGACGAGCTTTAGCACATTAACACAGGTTTCCCCAGGTAGTTACACTAATTAATACTGAAATAAGAACTATAATCACTGTCTTTTTAAAGCCCTGCTCACGTGTCATGCACAATTCTGGAAGCTTTTTTTTTTTTTTTTTTTGTGCACCATTACTATTCCTATTTTACACATTAGGAAACTGAGGCATTGAGAGATTAATCCTTTCAACCAAATTCTTTCAGCTCCTAAGAGCAGTCTGACTGCAGGATCTGTGCACTGACCACCAGGCAACCAGCTCCAAACAGGACCTGAGGATCAGCATTAGCAAGAAGGGCCTACCCTGGGCTGTCCCAGCTTTCTTATTTTCATGAGCTCTGCTGCTTCCCCAAAACGAACACTTCGAGCTTCCTGCTTAACCCATTTTGTCTCATCATTCCAGAGGTGGAGCACCTATTAAAAACTTAAATTGAGTAACAAACGTACCACTTATGGAAACTTTGAAATAATTATTATGTTTGCAGAATTAAAAGCTTGGGACTATAAGAGCTCATCTTTTGATTGAAGTCATTTTGCCAAAAACATATAAAACCTTGAAACAAAAGCGTGTTGCAGATGGACAACTACAGCAAAGGATGACCCAGACTTCCAATGTCTATTGCAGAGGAGGAGACTGGGCAAGGAAGCCTGGCAACAGGGGCCACAACTGCTAGGCTCATTTTTGCCATCTGCAAGGTAAGAAGGGTCGGAAGGCTCAAGGTTCTCTTCAGTCCACAATGTTAGGGGCTGAGGCAACAGCCTGGACCTGACCTGAGCCACAGGGCACATTGGTGGGAGTTTCCAGCTGGCCATGGTGCAGGGCGGCGGGAGGAGCGGTGTATAGCACCCATGACATGAGCCTCTGCCCCATCTGCACCCCTTTGTGTCTGCCAGGGTCATCACTGTGGCCTCACCCCAGGCTTGAGGGGTGGCTCATTCTGCCCAGCAGGCTGCTCATCCATTGCATTCTGCTAACACAGCATGTTCCCTGGAAAGTTAGGGAAGACCAGACCTGTGCCTGTCTCCCCTCTCTCCTTTCTCTCCTTTCTTTCCATCTCTGCACTTTTATTTTGTAAGCTTGTACTGTACTCTGAATTCAGCCTTTAGGGAAAGCTGCTTTCCAGTGAGAAGGAACATACCACACTAAGTGATAGTCAAGGCAGGATTTGCCAGCTGCTTTCTCTGTACAATGTGGGTTTTTTTTTTTTGAACTAGATGAAATTCATATAATGTAAAATTAGCCATTTTAAAGTGTGCAATATAGTGAACTTTAGTACATTCACAATATTGCACAATCACCACTTCTATCTAGTTCCAAACTTTTTTTTCAGGGCCCTATATATACCAGGGAAATAATCTACCACTGGAATACATCCCTAGCCCTCCGAACATTTATCACCCCAGAGGATCTCCTTACCCATTAAGGAGTCACTTTTCAATATTTGCGTCTGGCCGTCTGTTCTGCCTACTGTGGATTAGCCTACTCTACACATTCCATATAAATGGATCATACGCTATGCCATCCTTTGTGTCTGGCTTCTTTCACTTAGCACAGTGTTTTTAAGGTTCAAGCATGTTGGAGCGTTTATCAGCACCTCACTTCTTTTATGGCTGAATAATACTCCATGGTATGGACATTTTGTTTATTCATTCATCCATCAATGGCTATTTGGGTTGCTTCCAAAATTTGGTTATTGCAAATATTGCTGCTATGAACATTCATGGCCAATGCTTTTAAACACTTGCTTTTCAGTTCTTTTGGGTGTACTATCAGGAGTGAAATTGCTGGATAATACAGTAATTCTATGTTCACCTTCTTGATGTACCATCAAAATGTTTTCTGCAGAGACTGCACCATCTTGCATTCCCACCAGCATTGTACAATGATTCCAGTTCCTCCACATCCTCACTAGCACTTGTTAATTTCAATTTTAAAAAGTCATACCCATCCTAGTGTGGGTGATGTGGCTTATCGCTGTGGTCTCCATTGGCTTTTCCCTGAAGACTAATGACGTTGAGCAATTTTTCACGTGCTTCCTGGCTATTTGTATTTCTTCTTCAGAGAATTGTCCATTCAAATACTTTGCCCACTTTTAATTGCCTTTTAATTTTAATTGGGTTTTTCTATTGTTGAGTTTTTATATATTCTGCTGAAGTTCTTCAAGTTTTCTGGATACTTGACCCTTACAGTACACGAGATATGCAGGTATTTTCTCCATTTGATGAACTTTCTTTTGATGTACAAAAGTTTCAAATTTTGATGCAGTCCAATGTATCTATGCTTTCTTTTGTGGCTTGTGCTTTTGGTATCATATCTAATAGTCCATTACCCAAGCCCAGGTCATGAATATTTACCTCCAGGCTTTACCCGAAGAGTTTTATGCTATGTGTTTTGCATTTACTCTTCCCAGCACCCTCTAAGGTAGATACCTAATCACCACCATCCCCAGCCTAGAAACTGAGGGTCAGGCTTTTTTTTAAAGCCTCATTTTTATTTGTAATTAATATGTAATTATTGTACATAGGTATGGGATACATTGTAACATTTCAATATATGTATTTGACATGTCAGAGTAATTAGTATATCAACTATCTCAGGCATATGCTATTTCTTTGTGTTGGAAACACTCAAAATCCTCTCTGCTAGTTAATTTGAAATTTTCAATAAATAGTTATCAACTATAGTTACCCTACTGTGATATGGAGCATTAGAAATTATTTTCCAATTACACCCCTAGACCTGTTAACCATCCTCTCTCCATCCCTCCCTTATCCAGACCCTCTCTAGCCTCTGGTAACCACTATTTTATTCTCTACTTCTTTAAAAATCAACTTCTACCTTCTACATATAAGTAAGAACATGTGGTATCCATCTTTCTGTGTCTGAATTACTTTACTTAATATAATGTCCCCCAGTCCATCCATGCTGCTGCAAAGGACAGAATCTCATTCTTTTTTGTTTTTTCAATAGAGAGAAATGGTGAGAAAGAAAAAGAGAAAATTGATTTTATTTAGTTTTTCATGTGGCTTTCACTGTTCCAACACCTCATTGTGTATGTGGTGCTGGAGCCGAACCCATGTACTCATGCATGCCAGGCAAGTGCCGTAAACACCAAGCTACCGCTCCAGCCCTTCTCATTCCTTCCTGTGGTTGAATCATACTCCATTGGGTGTATATTACAGTTTTCTTTATCCATCAGATAATAGAAAGCTAGGTTGGTTCTACATTGTGACTATTGTGACTAGCTCGGCAATAAATACTGAAGTGAAGATGTCTGTTTGATATAGTTACTTCATTTCTTTGGCTATATACTCAGCAGTGGGATTGCTGAATCATATGGTAGTTTTATTTCTAGGTTTTTGAGGAGCATCTGTATTATTTTCCATAATGGCTATGCTAATTTACATTCCTACCAACAGTATATAAGAGCTCCCCTGTTTCTGTTTCTGTGCCAATATTTGATATTTTTTGTCTATTTTCATAATAACCATTCTAAGCATTGTGGCTTTGATTTGCATTTCCCTGATGATTAGTGTACTTGTTGGCCAGTTTGAGAAATGTCTGTTTGGATCATTCTCTCATTTTTAATCAGATTTGTTGAGTTGTTTGAATTCCTTGAAATTCTGCATATCAATGTCTTACCAAATAAATAGTAGAAGAAGTGAAAGAGTCTATTTAGAGCTGGAACAGTGGCTCAGCAGTTCTGGTGCTTGCCTGGCATGTGCGAGGACGTGGTTCAAACCACAGCACTACGTACACAATGAAGTCAGAACAAAGAAGGCCACATGAAAAACTAAATAAATTTGATTCTCTCTTTCTCTCTCACTGTCCCTCTCTGTCTTTTTATTCTTTCAGTCTTTTGGTTGTTTTCTTTGCTGTAGGGAAGCTTTTCAGTTTGATGTATTTCTATTTGTCTATTTCTGCTTTTGATGCCTGTGCATTGGGAATCATTAAAAAAAAATCTCTGCCCAGATCAATGGGCCTCATGTGTTTCCCCTGTTTTCTTCTAGTAGGTTTGAAGGTTGGGATCTTGCATTTAAATCTTTGGTCTATTCTGAGCTGATTTGCATAGGTAATAGCTGGGGTTCTAGTTTTTCTTCTGAATATGGGTATCCAGGTTCCTGCACCATTTATTGAAGAGACTTTTCTTTCTCCAGTGCATATTTTAACTGTCTTACTCTAGGTCAGGACATTTAATTCGTATGCCCAAGAACACACAGCTGAGGCCGGGCAGAAGCAGAGTTTGAACCTGTGTCTTCAACCCTGGACTCTGAGATGTATGTCATTTGGCCTTCCCGGTCCTGGGGTCCTGCTGCCCATTATCCCTTCATCTTCAACTATTTCACTAATTCATAAACAAAATGCTGGCCCAAAAGGTGGAAAGGAAGAATTGACAAGATCCAGATTCTGAACTGACCTCTGCAAGGAGCGATTGTGCTGCCTGGAAAGAAGGCTCAGGTGAGAGCAGCCACCAGGTTGAATCCAAGGAAAAGCCACCTTTCCATCTCACAGGTTAGCCGTTTGTAGACGTTGCTGTTGTACTCTTCCAATTTCCTTCCTTATAAAGCTGGGGCAGTGGAACAATCTCTTTGAGCTACTTCATTTCATAATTGCCTGTCCTTCGGGGATTTGGGGCCATTCTCTATCCTGAAGGAGCACCACGTTTTAATCAGTTCCAGATCACCCAGCACATGTCCACAAGAAGGGTACAAGGTGTAACTCTCACATCCTGCAGTAATCCAGGCCCAATTTCTCACCCTCAAGTTGGACAAGCATCCCCTGACTGAGGCCTGTCATGTGCCAAGCTCTGTGCTGTGGGCTACAGAAATAAGCTTTCCAAGTAGCTCCCAGGCTGCTCCCACCCAGCTTGGAATTAAAGGGGACTTGCCTTTGGAGGTGGCAGGTTGGGGAGGCCACATCTTGGCACAGACTTGCATTCTGAGACCTGGCTGTGCCTGACATACCTGTGACCTTGGACAAGTGCTTGACCTCTTTGCTTGTCTGTTTCTTCATGGTGACTCAGGAACAGGGACTGGGCCTGCCTGAGAGGTTCTTTCATAACAAATCAAGGAGATCAAGTATGTGAAGTATTTACGAGGGGCTAACACATAGACAATGTATGATGAAGGATGCTGGTATGCTCTGGATTTCTGAGTCAAGTTGGCTAAGGCCACTTTAAAATCCATTCCTGCAGCTGAGTGTGGCCGTGGATGCCTGTAATCCCAGCAACTCATGGAGGCTGACACAGAAGGATGACAAGTTCAAGACCAGCCTCAGCAGCTTAGTGAGACCATCAGAAACTTAATGAGACCCTATCTTAAAACAAAAGAAGGGGTTGGGAAAAGACTGTGGACGTAGTTCACTGATAAAGCGCTTCAGTACCAAAAATAAATAAATAAATAAAAATCCGTTCCTGCAAGTTGGGCACTCAGGATTTACAAATACAATCTAGAACCGGGCGGAGGACACACCTGCACTTCCATGCACTCTGCATCCTTCATACCTTCCCTTGAGCCGCCACCCCCACCCCAGTTGGGCTGATGTGCAGAGCTTCTCTCCCGGATCCTGGAACTGGAGCTCATGTCTCTTGACACTCTCCTTCCAGGACGGCCTTGGCTTAGCCAGAGTTCTATGTGCCCCTAAAGATGGCCCTTTGAACAGAAATGCTCAAAGGAAGAATGTGATTGTGATGTGAATCAAAGGATGGAGCAGGGAGTGCCAGGCCAAGGGAACCACAGGGGCAAACAGGCACAGACCTGTTCTCCCACTCACTCATCCACACTTTTATCCTCGCAGCATTTACCAAGCATGTGCTGAGCACCAGGCACCTCATCGGCTGCTGGGGCTGTGAGTGTGAGAAGCACCTGCCCAGAAGGAGCGCATCAGCAGGGGCACAGAAAAGACTCCTGAGGCACCTTACAGCTGGAGAGCTGCTAGGCGTGAGGCCGGGCGTGTGCTGGGTGGCGTGAGGTTGGTGGGGGGAGCCCTCGGAAGCTCAGCAGGACTGTAAGCAGGTTCCCGGAGGACATTTTTTTCCTTTTCTATCTTTCTTTTTTAATTTTTTTTTTTTTGAGAGAGAGGTGGGTGTAAAGAATGCCAGAGGGCAGGAACAGCCTGTGAGAAGATCTAAAGACAAGAAAGCGGGCAGTATTTTGCGCAGATTGAAAAAAGCCCCGCCCTGGAGTGGAAGGCCACAGTGAAGCACTCCTTCTCAGTGAGGGCTGAGAATGGGACAAGGGCAGGCCTGAAACAGAGGGTCTTTCAGTTGCAGAGCTGTGGTTAAGGCTGAGAACAAGGGGGCAGAGAGTGCAGAAGGGATGCCCTGCTCAGCTGCTCACTGGTGCCACCATCCTGGCTGGTTAACCTCTCTGTGCAGTACCAATGGGCAAAGACAGGAAGGAGTGGGTGAGAGCATCAGGAAATGAATCTTCAGGTACACACTGATCCAGAAACACCTGTTCAAAGCCCCAAGGTCCTCCCCAGGATCAGCAGCACCTCATCTACTGGCCCTTCCCCTGGCCTGGGAGGATCACTGCTCTTCCTGTGGCTGTGAGAAGTCCCCAGTCAAAAGTGAAAGGAACCAGTTGTGCCTGGTCATCCTGTCCCAGGCAATGACTGAAAGTTGAAGAGAGGAGGAAGAGAAGTATCTGTGAGGCTGTCAACAGGGAAAATCCGGATCATGATGGAGACAGAAATATTTACTTTGAAGGAATAAATATTATGGACAACTTTCCGCCCTCCAGTCTCTGGTCCGATGCAGCTTCTCTTACCAAGAAGGTATCCACTGCCTGCAACGGAGACAGCAGCAGCAGGTGTAGACACCTTTCCACGACATGAGTACGCGAACCTCTGTAACACTCGGGAAATTCCACCCCACGGGCCATGTGAAGATGCACGAACTCGAGCGAGCTCTCTGGATTGGCCCCTCAGGTCCATGCAGTGCTCCGTGGGTGACCATGGCTGCTCATTATTCCTCTCCAGGTCTGGATCCTTAGTGGGGCTCATGGAGCATGCCCAGGACAATGCCTCTGCGGTTTCATAAACGTGGAATCTCCTCCACTTGCTCTTCCTCCTATCTACTGTCCCAAGCTCCATATAACCAGCCGTTCTGAAATTTCTTAATCTGCAAGCAATACCTAGATGTGTGTCACAAGCTACCTAGGTTCCCTGTCTCTCAGGCACAGGGGAAGCTGTCAAATGCATCTCAGTAAAAGAGCTGAATGGAGATCACAGAACTCTTCAAATTTCTGAATAAACTTGGGGTTAATGGTGGAATTAAGTCATGGCCTCCTTTTGTCTCAGAAAGATCCTTAGGGACCAGAGTCCCCTTTCCTGCCTGTGACAACTATAAATTAAAACGACCACCTTGGTTAGCTTAGATGGGGATGCAGCCCAGTGTCCTGTAGTCCATAACCCTCCGTGGACCTCTCACATCAGAAGTCACCAGTGTGAACTGGGACAAGGGCAATACTCCAGGAGAAGCAAGAGAAAGCCATGAGCGTTTTCCCTGCAGCCGCCACTGGACAGCAGGCCACTTGTGCTTGTCGGCAGATGAAGGGACAAGCTGGAGGGAAAGTGCAAGGGCTTTGCAGTGTAGTGCGAGCTGCAGGACGGTCCCTTTGCAGCGCATTTCCTACCAGGTGCGTACCAGTGGGTACACATTTGCACCCGGTATACAAAGCAGACAGTGGATGTGGGCGGTCATTTTTCTGGCATTACTTTCTATGGAATAAAGAAGGATGTCAATTGGTCACCCTGGGAAAATAAATTCCATTCGAGCCTATTTCAGATAACCACGAAGGGGCGGGCGCCAGTGTGACTCCACCAGGGATGGGTGCAGCCCCTCCTCCCGTGTTCAGACCCCTGGGCTCCCAGGAGCAGAGCGTAGCAAGGAATCAGTGCTTCCAGATGGGTAATTACAAGAAAATCTGTAAGTGGGAAAGTGGTCAAACCACAGTGGCAGCTCTCACGCAGTCACTCTTGGATTAACGGGGACTTTAATTGAAAGAGAGGGGAAGGAAGAGTGTTCCTAAGAATTGAAGGTTGTGTGGAGTAGAAGGGGAGGCATGGGTTTTAGGTCAGACACTGGGAGTTATAGATTTGGTTGTAATGGAATTAAACACACACAAAGTAATCATCATCAAGCCTGGCACCATGCCCAGTTCTAAATTGGTGGTATATGTCATTATTATCCTTGTTGCTCATTAGCTGTGTGACGCTAGGTAAGTCACCTGACCTCTCTGAGCTAGTTTTCTCCTCTGCATACGGTTCAGAAGGGCACATAGTAGGTAATCAAGCCAGGGTGGTTGGCTTCCTTATTCTTTGATTTACGGGGGACAGAAAGGGAATCTTAGTTCAGGATCAGAGGGCAGGTCTGTCCACCCGGACAGTCCCAACCCACTCTTCAGGAAAGAATATTTGCTAAGTATAGTGAGGCACCTACCTAATAGCTGTGCTCTTTCAAGTGGAAAAAGAACACAAGGCTCAGCCCCAGAGCTCTGCCAAGAGTCTCCTCAGAAAGGCACGGCAGCCAGCACTCTGCCCAGGTGGGCCACACCAGCCTGTGTGGTAAAAATTAAGTCAACAGCTAAGGAGGTGCCTTTGGGGGGGCCTCAGGGAGATGAGCAAGGAGCCAGCTCAGCTTCTCACCTTTGAGCAACTAGAAGACAGGCAGCATTCTGTCTGGTGAAGTCCCCAGCTACTGCTGTCCACAGTTGAGGGAGAACAAATGCGGAGCCCAGCTTCCATTTCCCAGGATTGGGCACACTGTGTTCTGAAATGTGTTTATGTCTCCCCCTGCTGGTGGGCATTGTCACTGCACCCAAGACCCCTGCCTAGAGTGGGTGAGCCAGATTTCTTGAAGTAGCTGCATCCCCAGGAGAGGTGGTGGTGATGTGGAGATTGGCTCCTGGGATCCCTGGATTCCTGACTGCGGTGATCTGGAAACAGGGGATGTCTCTAAATAATGCAATCACAGTAACATTGTATTATGCATTCTATGGTCCTAGGTACTGGAATTGAGCCCTGGGACACTCTATCACTGGGCTACATCTACAGGCATTCTTAGTCGAAGACAGGGTCTCACTAAGTTGTCCAGGCTGCCCTGGAACTTGCAATCATACCGCCTTAACCTCCTGAGTTGCCGGGAATGTGCCACCACACCCAGCCAGCTAATATTTATTTGCTTAAAATTTGCTAAAATATGTGTTTGCTTTTTTATTTCTTTAATATTTGCTTTCAAGGTACCAATTCCCATGCCAAGTATTTTGCTTGCTTTGCTTCCTTAACTCCCCCAGTAACTCTCTGAGGTGGTAATTATTATTCTCCCCATGGTACAGATGAGACACCCAGTGCTAAGGCATGCTGAAATTCACACATCTAGTAACTGGAAGAACTGGGATTGGGATCCAGGTAAACCTGACTCCAGAGCTGCATTCCATGGTAGTGGCAGTTCTCCACCTTTAGAAGGCTTGTGAATCACCTGGGATGCATATTTAAATGCCACTTCCAGGGCCCCCGTTGATCCTGGAGTCAGTGGGTCTCAGGTAAAGCCCGGGAATTTGCATTTTAACACACGTTGGTGAATTCTGGTCGGTGAAGCTGGTCGGTGGATGCTCCTTCCCGGTATACTGCAGGGCATATATCCTCATCCAAGGGCTTCACTGTTAAATGTTAATTTATAGTGCACAGGTAGGAAATAACCCTGGCCATGAGGGCCCCTCTGTGTCAAAGGGTGCAGTGACTGAATTCCACCTTCAACCCCAAGCGTATCCATAAAATCCCCATGGACTCTGCAGGAGTCTGACCCGGACTCCTGGCACCTAGCCCAGTGCTCCATCAGGAAGGAGCCAGGAGACCGGGGAAGTGACAGCAAGCAGGAGGAGCACTCACTTGGGAAATTCCCTTCTCCTGGACTTGGTCTATGCATCTCAGCAGTGAGCAGCCTTGAGATCTTCTCTGAGTTCTGAAAGCTCTGCGTGCCCACAGGGCAAACCTTCGTATTTCTTTCGGCTTCCTGAGTGCTGTCACAGCAATTGAACTTGGCTGTCCAGTGTCTCCGGTTCTGCTTTCTGATGAGTTCAGAAGTTAAGTTAATTGAGTTTGGATGTTAATGCTCTTAACAGCTTCTCGAGGTAGGTGAGGCATCTTAGCAGGGCCTTCTGCAAGTTGTAACCATGACATGATTTCAGGACCCATGGCAAGTTCATGGAATTAGATGGATGGTCAGGGATTTCATGGGGGATTGGGATTCACGGACATCCCACTAATCACACCACCAATGCAAATGTTCCACTGAGTAGAAACTCCATTACGAAGCAGCTCTGTTGGCTGTGAGTGAAGCAGATTTACAGACCAGGAGGCAAACAGCCAGGGCTCTAACCCCAAAAGTACGGCTATGGGCCTGGGTGAATCTCTGCCAGCTTTGGGCCTCCATTGCTTTTCTCTGCAAATGACACACGAGGTTTTGCTCTGCCTGGTCCCTTCCTTCCTGGATCCTGAGAAGCGTTAATCAGCTGAGTGATTAATTAAGGTCAAGTGACAGAAAGCTTATCCTTGGTGAAACATCTCGGTATTCTATCCTGTTGCTGATTTGGTGCCCAGGCCCCACCCAAACCCTAGGGCCTCCAAAATTTGAAATTGAAACAGAGAAAAACTGAACAAGGGCCAAAGAGTTAAGTGAAGGCACAGTCCATGCCTAAAAGAGGGTAGATGTAAAGATCCTGTTCTGCCGTAGAGGACACTTGGGGTCTTCTAGGGAGGCCCATGGGTCACTCTGATTACCAACAAGGCTTTCCCTATCCATGAGGGATTTGACTCCAAAGGGTTGGGGGTCAGGCATAATAACTTGGTTGCTTTTATAATCTTTCCCACAAAGAGGGATTGTTTTCCCTATATGCGAGGGTAAAAGGGAAAATGTAGATAATACCTGGCACAGTCTGAGTTCTCTGCCTGTGAATTGTGGTGGGTTTTCCTGTTTTTACTAGTTAGTCTGTATCCATGCATCTGTAAAATGGATATGGTGTGACTATATCAGGGACATGGTTGGAAGAGTAAATGAGTGATCTACAGAGGTGCCCATCCACCTTCCTGGAGGTTGGTGACTGTGTCTCTGGCTGGAATTGCCTGAGAAAGAGCAAGGAAAGCCTGGAGAGTGACAATCCAGAGACCCAAGGTCACACCTCTAGGCCCCTTTGTCCTCTGGGGACGCAGCCTAGGTGGTGGAGAAGGATCTCCAATCATCCAGGGCCCAGTGCCAACCCTGACTCAGCCAGATAGACCTACAGGCTGTGGGACTTGACCAAGTTACTTAATATCTCTGAGGCCCAGTGGGGTTAAAACAGAGTGCGGGCAGAGTTTCCACTCAAGGAACTCAACACCCAGTAGGCATGACAAGTGGAAGTCTCAGAAAGCGTTTTAGACAGTGACCGACATCGCAACTGGGGTTCAGAACATTTAACTCAGGGCTTCCCCAGCATGCGCCTAAGTGAAACAGGATGTGGAAGATGACCGAGTAGTTTCTCCATGCCTGATAATAATAGGTGCTCATAAGATGTCAACTGACATACTGAGGGAGAAATTCCCTCAGGGTGTCATATTCGGAAAGCTAAGGTCGGGCTCAAGTGGCCTTTGCTGGAAGCCTGGGATTTCCAAACTTCATGCGTGCTATACCAAGGCTGGGCTCTGCCAACAAACAAGCGTCCAGACAGCTTCCGGGTTTCCTCTAAATAACAGATGGGCCCCAGCACAGCCCCCTTCCCTGGTTTCCCACCTGACCCCCCACAGCTGTCTCTAAGGAGAGCTCAGCCTCCTTGGGGCATCAACACCCCAACATCTGGATCCACTGGTAGCTGGCCACACTAGGCTGTAGCATCTCATGATTAGAATTAGTCATAGTTTTGGTGAAAATCAATAATTAAAGAAGGAAAAACCATACTTTCCCTCTTTTAGCTTGTATCAAAAATGTCTCCTTCCTGATCTCAAGAAATTCAGAATGGGGAGGATTCTGAATGAGGTCATCTACCCCAGAATCTGCCAGGTGTATTCAGTGGAGCACCAAAGTTCATGGAAAGGAAGAGTCTGTGGTCAGGGAGGTTTGCATAACCCTGCTCATGTATCGTCTCCTTTCTCTGGAACTCCCCATGCAGGGGGGCATTTTAAAGACCCTCAGGGATCCTGCACGAAAAACACTCTTCAGCTTTAACTCAGTTTCCCAAACATATTTAACTTTGGAACCTTCCTCTCAATGAACCTTTCCCCCCATGACGTGAATTAGCATTAACCTTTCTCTCTGGTCCAAGTCACTCTTCCAGTAATCCTGGCTCCTGAAGTCATTTGAATATGTAAACCCAGACAGAGTGTCACTAGGCCACACAGCTCACTGTCACCAATAGTAGCAAGACCAATTATTTATAAGGCACTTGAGTTTTCTACAAACCTTTATTCTTTCCCAGTATGTTGTTTTATCGACTAAGTAACGGTTCTTAATGTTGTCAAGGGCATGCACTGCGTCTCGGCATCTGCTGCACCACACAAGGGAAACACATGTCTTGCTCATTATAGAGGACAGTGAGGCTCAGACAACTTGATGAATACGCCCAAGATCACACAGCCGGCAAGTAGCAGAGCCACAATTCGAACCCAGAAAATTGGACCGCAGTGCTCACGCTCTCTGCCCAGCAAGCTCGTTTCCCTACAGCAGGAAGCAGCTGTCTGCAGAGAGGATAACCTGGGGGTCTCAGGGCTGTTCCAAAGCGTGATTTGTGATTTGTTATCAGGTTTCTTAGAAAGCACGACTTTATTCTTCTTTTTCTTTTCTTAGTGGGAAAACGTCAAAAGGAGGCCAAAGCAGAAAATAGAGGCTGTTTCGCCACCAATTCAGAGCGAAGCAATGAAAAGCAGCTTCAACAAAAAGCTAATTAGGCAGTTATAACTTGGAAAACCATCACATGTCTTTTTTATTAATTAATTACTTTTTATTAGATGAATATGGAGTTAAAATTGAGGGGGGAAACATTGTCAAACAATCAAGAATAATTGTACATATACTTAGTTATCCAGGGCTAATGCCGTGTCATGGATGCCCAGCTTGGGTTCCCCATGTTGCTGTTTCCCCCAGAAGACCCCCTGAGTTAAATGGATATCTCATGGAGATCAGAGATCTTCTGAAATGAATCCCCCATATTCCCACCCTCCAGTCTCCTAGATATTCTTACATGTCTTTTTTTTTTTTTTTAGAGAGAGAGAGGGAGAGACAGAATAAATTGTATTTAGTTTTTCATTTGGCTTTCATTGCTTAGACACTTAATTATGCGTGTGGGATTCGAACTCGCATTCTCGTGCATGCCAGGCAGGTGCTGAAACCGCAGAGCTACTGCTCTAGCCCTCACATGTCATTTTGATGAAGATCAGACTTAATAGAAGTGCAGCTTCTGGTTCCTATGGCTAGAGCAGACCAGCCTGAGAGGGGACTGGCTAAGGAAGAGTCAGCTGAGGAAATCGAGATCCCAGGTATAACTGGCAGGGCCTGAGCACCACCTGTCCATCTGCCTTCCAGGGTAGAGGGGCTCACCAGTGTAGTTTACTGAGAGGGGTCTCTGGAAATTCACTAGAGGATAGAGGCTACAAAATCCACCCTGGCCCCGAGGAAGAGAGAGGCCCTAAGACTTCCAAGGAAGCAGCTCTATGTGTCCAGAGTCCTCTCCTGTAAGGTGGAAGCTTCTTTATGGAACAGATAGGAAGGCTTGTAATTAACACTCATATCAGTGGTATTGCTTGTGGGCTAAGCGTCCTGGCCCCTCCTGTTGTCTACCCTCAGCTACCTCGCTGGTTAATGCCAAGGCAAGCGAACATGAATACAGATTCTACTAGCAGGAGATAAATTCCAAATGCAAGTTCAAATTAAAAATCTCATTCATGCTCCAATAATGCTTTATGAGTTACAAGATAGTCTGTTGGATATTTTCTTATGCAGTCTACACAATAATTCTAATTGTCTTTATTTTATCTACCTGGCATTACATGAGGAAAACAAGATTCAGAGAGGTTCAGTGGCTTGGCTAAGATCACACAGCTGACAATTATGATGTGATCAGAAATTTAAATATCAGCTCTGTCTTTATCAGCTGTGTGATCCTGGGAAAGTCCCTGTATCTCAGGAACCTTGGTCCCCTTAGCCACTCTTGTGGGATCTTGGGGATCTTCCCATCCAGCCCCTAGCTGAGAGGTCATGCATTTGAGGAAGACTCCCGGGTAGTTATCCAGCCCCATTCAGTCTGCCCAGACAACATCCCACGAAGGGAGGGTTGTCCTGCCACTAAGCCAAGCAGTGACTGCAGAATCAAGAGCTAGCAGGAAGTTGTGTTGCTTGGAGGTGGTTTGTTTTGTAGCAATAGAAAACTGAAAGAGAGCCTCATTTGTGTTAATTCACTTAGTCTTCATATCAGCCCCAGGAGAAACTGAGGCACAGGAAGCTTAAGTTACACAATAAATACCAGAGTTGGCTTTAAGAACATGTAGGCTAAACCCAGAGTCCGTTAATGAGCCCTGTTGTCATACATTCGCTTTAAAATTGGAGCAGTAACTCTCAGAGCTCTTAATGAGATTGTCCCACCAAGCGTGGTCCCCTCAGGGCACTAACCAAGCTAAGAGCCCCTCTGCAATTCTGGCTCGATGGTGCCCCCGTGTGGCCACTGACAGTCTTCTTGTACTGGCCTATCTGAGGCTGCAGGAGTGCAGTTTGAGAAGCTGTCATCCCTTCCAGAGCCCTCTTGACCCCACTCCATGCTTCCCAATTGGAACTGCAGCTCTGGTTCTGTTCTGTTTGGGTCTCTGCTAGCCAAAGCTTTCCCTGTTCATTGCTCAGGGGAAAGTGTCTCACCTGAAGCTCAAATTGAGGTTCCTCTAGACACACACAACTGCAGAAATACAATGTCCCTGCAAAGCCATCCCCAGACTTGCAGCAACCAAAGGCCTCAGTGTTCTCATTCTCTGCCCAGAGCCCCTTGGCCACATTTAATCAAAGGCAGCTACACTCCACCAAGGTAAATGCCCATGTTAAGACAGTGACAAAAATAATCAAACGAACACAGCATTCAGATTACTCTCATTCTTTAAAGAGTCAAAATGAAGCACAAGGCTGGAGTGTTGGCTCAGTGGTTATGGTGCTCATCTGGCATGTGCAAGTATGTGAGTTCAAACCCCAGCACCACACACACAATGAAGTCTTGGAGCAACAGAAGCTTTCTTTCTCCCCCCCCCATCCCTCTCTCTTAAAATAAAAAAATAAAAACACATAATATTGCAAAATTGTTGTTTTTCTTTGGAATCCTATGCTGTATATTTCATGCATTGAAAACTATTTTTTTTCTTTTTTGCTAAGAAGGGGCCTAAAGGCTCAGGAAAGCAGCCAAAGGGGTCTGTGGCATTAAAAAATGCTTGCAGACCCTTGCTGTGTTACCTCTAACCAAGCTGCGAGCTTCGGATTTTCCTGCCAGTCGTTAATGGTTGACTTACTTCATATTGTTGCAATCAGTTGTATAATATGTTTTTGTGGACTGTTGTTAACTAACCGAAAACACGTTTTCATTCTATTTCTTACACACATAATTTTTAGAGGTGGCATGATAGTCCATTTTGTTGATGCACCAGCATTTACCACTCCCCTATGGCCTGTCATTTAGAATGGTTTGAATCTGTCACTTTTATAAATGACATTGGGATGAGCACCTTTCCCCAGAAAGGATCTCCCACATTTTAGATTGTTGCCAGCAGAGCACCTCCCAGCAGAGGTCTGACACCTTTCCTGACTCCTGGCGAGCTGGGTGCACGGGCAGTTGGGAGGGAGGAAGGGAGAGTGAGAGAACTTTGAAAGAGGAAAGAGAGGGAGGCTGAGGAGGAGGAAGACAGATAGGAGGAGGAGGTCTCCATGGACAGGTGTGCAGGCTATGCCCTGCTCAAGAGTGCCAGGTAATAAGAACTGGTTGAACTCAAGTTGTTTCTGTTTCTAAGCCATTCAGTCTTGGCCGGTCTGGATGGCCCAGTGGAAGACACAGGTGAACAGAGGCAGGCCTACTGGAAGAATTAACCTTGGCTGCTTGGTAATGGCATCTCCAGGCTATAAACCACCACATTCTCAGAGAACACTAGAAAGGTGGGATCACATTTTCTACCTGCAGTCCTGAACTGTAGGATCTGGGAAGGCAAAAATATCTTTGTAATTTTTACTTCCAGAATGTCTATCTGTCTCTCCATCTCTCTCTCTCACACACTGTAGGTCATGCCAGGTCTAAGACTTGCTTGGTAAGTGCTGTGACGTGCAACACTTCTACGCGTTGAACCTCAATGCTGTTTGTTGCTCCTTCTGAACGCAGTTATCAGAGCGGATGCTGTGGTGTGCTGCCCAGACCCCCCACACACAGGACAGAGGCCCTCATCCTAGTGCTGCCTGCTGGAGGCGAGTTCCTCCCCGTGACTGCACGGGCTAAAAGGAGCTGCCTTGCCCTGCTGCTTGATACGGGTACACAGACCTGGGCTTCTGCCACATGGAGACAACTGCAGCTCCTCCCAGTTCCAAGGATCCCAGGGATCAGCTGAGGCCTTTGCTGCAAATGCATTGTGGCCCAACCTCTCCTGTCCCTTTGGGTCCCTGCCTCCCTCCCAGATGGTATTGCTAGAACATGCCCAGTTCCCCGCATGCTAATCTATGTCAGGATGAGTTTCCCAAGAAATCCAGTGCAAGACAGTTATATATCTGGGTTTACTCAAACTCAAGAGAGGGAATAAATTACCATGGCATACATTGCTAGACACTTTTTTCTCAAGACATGATGTTTGTGAGGTGGAAAGTAATTTTTATAAAGATCCTTGCTGGTTAAATCAACAGCAGCATAAACACCCAATGCTAACCCTCATCTACCTTTCATTTTATGGAATCCCTGATGACAAGTGACCTGAAAGTCACCCAGACTATAAACATTAGAGCAAGGATTCAAAGCCAGCCTGATAACTCAGGACTAGCACAGCCAACCCACCAGTCTTGGGTTCAGGAGACTTGTTGTCTAGACAAAAACCTAGGCCACAAATTGGGAGAAGGGAAGCAGGAGCTTGGAGCAGGGGTCACTCCCAGAGGTGAGGCGTGTCCCTGCCTTCACTCCAACACCCAGAGGGCAGTCCTCGCTATAAGGTGAGCCTCCTGTACATACTGGAATCAGACAGCCAGGATGTTCATGAGCTCTGCTGCTGAGTGGCTGTGTGGCTTTAGGATGATTTATTGCCTCCTTGAGCTACATTTCA